>CCAG010023258.1:0-32185 GCA_001077435.1 Glossina morsitans morsitans
TGTGTGGCTGAGTAGGCGAAAGTAGGATGAGCACTAGCGATGAAAACTACCGACTCTTCTTTTTCTTCTTTCCTAAAAGGTAGACTAGATGGTTAATCCAGTCGCTTCAATGAAGTATGCATATTATGGTTGCCAGGCACTTTCAAGGTATCCATAGGGTTAGGCAAGTCGGCAAATATGGGAAAAGTTTTGGCAATCGCAACATATATCTTTAATCATAATATTCGGGGATTAGATCACAATTGGGACGCGTTGGTGTGTTGTTCTGGTATGACCAAAGCTAAATCGTACAAACGTTTCAGTTTCGATTTTCTCAATGTTGATTGGATGATGCAGAAGTGGAGCACTTCAATCATAGATAGTGGGTTTAAAAAAAATATGTTGCTGTCAATCAATTCCAACAATTGCAACAACCGATTTTCAAAAATATAAATAAGAGAACAATAGCTTCCATGTCTGAAACGATTAAATCGCTCGCTTCTCCACTTTAAAGTGCTCCTAGTTTACTTGCATATATATATATATATAGTTTTTGCAAATAGATCCGAGAAATTAATAACACAAACATGCTGACACGTTCGGAGATTGCTTAGTGTCGTCACCAGAAATGTGTCATGTGAGTGTTGTTTTCTATCCTAATTTTAGCAAAATTTAATTCCCTTTTGAAATTTATAAAATTTAATGACATTGAAACAGACGACTTAGTGTCTGCCAAAAGTAATAAGTTTCTCTTCTTCTTTTTAAAAGGTATTTGACGAACTTGACAACAGATAATTCTCGCCATGTCAAGGCGGAGAAAAAGCTTAAAGTGAATACAAAGTACTTCGCCTTAGCTTTAATAAAACCAACGATTTGCATTAACTCCTACTCTCTTCTTATTGTGTTTGTTACGTGTTCTCATGCCTCTCATCTCTTCTTATACCCTACACCACTTCTGTTACAGCCTATATTAACATGGTGACGATGTACGCAACATGCACAAATAAAACCACCTTTTATTACACCGATCAGTCCAGAATCGCTTTCTGGGTCGATCTAAGCTGTCCCTCTTGTATCCTCCTGTTCAATCCTGTTTTGGTGAAATTTGGTACACTGACATGTTTTAACCCCAAGGAAGAACACTACTGAACATGATTCGGATCGGATCACTTCTTCGACAGGTTCCCATATAAAGCCCTATTTTGATAGATCGTTTTACGAATAACTGTCTTGGTGGTCTATTTACTGGTCTTGACTGTTTTTTTTTTTTTTATTGTTCTCGTAGAGTCTATGATTTATGAGTTTTGCACTTTTTGCCTTTGGCGGATCAATGCTGCTATATAAGCAGCATGACGTTTTATTTACCACGTATATGATGACAAAAAATTTATCATTACTTTGATCACTGTTGTTGTTGCCATTCTCACAATTCAAGCATTTAACGTTGTGCCAGATCGCTTCTGTGTATCTGTTCTCTCTTCTGAACTCGTAATACTTTCGGAATGCCGGGGGTAAGTAAATAATTTCGATTTTTTTCGTTCATTTCGCTTAAAAAAATTTGTTTCTCCTCTTTTCTCGTTTTGCTTTTTACGTCAATTTAATAACTTTTTTATAAACTAAATGGAAAAAGTAAAAATAGCAAGTATTTCAAAATAATAAAATTTTGTTTACATGCGCAAGTGGCGCCTTAAGACGACCATTTTGAATCGCGATCTACGAAATACATTTATAAACATCCGCTCCAGGTTTGAAATGTTTTTAGTTTAGTTGTGAAAAAGTCTTGATAAGAGGACATATTGCACGGACAGTAATAATAGTGAAATGGTTCTCAAAAATTAGTTACAATCTCATAATCACAGTGAAATCAGTGCAGACTTCTCAGCCGCCAAAAAAAGCGAAGGAATACAAGTTATTTTCGATACTAATACTCATACAAAGCCACCACAGAACACAATGGAAAATTGATTATAGTTGAAGATAGGAAGAAAGAATGTCGGAAGCAAAAATATACTACTACCACGGGTAGGTGCGAATTTTCTGATGAGCAGACCAATGAAGAAGCCATATTATGCAATCTTGGTCTTATGGCGATGGGATGCTAAAATCGCCAGAAACTCAAATACACCTGACAGATGTAAGTAAAAAATGTGCGCCTAATCAAGTTGCGACATACATACCGTTGCAATGAACGATGTTCGTATATATTAAATACGCAGAACGTGTCTCTGATTTGCATTTGTATCGATCGAAGGAAAGACAAACTGAGTTTCTCAGCCTGGAATATAAAAGCTTACGGTACTTTAAGCTAATGTTAGAGAAATTTGCATGCATTGCAAATGATTATACCCTATGTATGTAAGAAAATAATACTTTAATTCCATATGTATTTGTCTGTCTGAATAAACGGGTATGCATAAATTTATGGCAAGTCTACCTACCTGACGCTCTTCTCTTTCATAGATATAAATATAAACTCTCCACACTGTATGCAACGTTACAGGACATACTCACTCACCGATATGTGTTGCGGTTTATTAGACTTATCTTATAATGACCGTACAAATACTGTATATACGTATATATGTATACGTATCGCATATCCATATCATCAGCTCGCTCAGTTTGGAAGCGATGCACATATAAAATATTTATACGCAGTTTCGTACGCTTGTTTACTTTAAGCAAACTCTATACGTTTGTACGTGCTGCTGCTTCACTATCTTAATACGCAGGTATTATCGTTTTTTTTTTTCTTTCTTTCTTCTTTTCCTTTTCTGCGACGAAATGCTTCACCACTAAGGTTAATGAATATTCAATTTTTTTCTTTTTAAACGAAAAAAGTGTCAGAGTGGAAAATAAGTAAAAGTAAAAGAAAAGAAATTGAAAAAAAGTCGAACAAACCATCGGCCGTATATTATCGACCGCATCATGTTTGCCCTGACAACGGTTCTTATAATGAACGCTGCATTGTCTTCACACCGACAAACACAGCTATCTACACGACGATAACTGAAGTACAATAAACGACGAGAACAACATCTCTCCCCCTCCTCCTCCTCCTCCTCCTCCACCCAATCAACAGGAGGCGCGCTGTGTGGTGGAAAAACCAAATAAAACAAAACCAAACATTTCCATCTTAAAATACGCAGCAAACATTGTTTAATAGAAAAAGTTTTAAACTGATGGTCGAACATGCATTCATGTCAAGGCCATATTTAAATTAATGGAAAAACCCGGCGGTAAAAAGAGGGTCTTACTTACTACTCGGAAAAATAAAGCCATTTTAATATTATGTGCATAAAACAAGTAAGAGATGGTTTTTTTTTTTCTTATTTTCTTTTTTTTAGTTTTTCTCTTTTTTCTTTTTTATTTTTTATTTTTTCGTTTTTGTTTTCCCTCTTCTTTTTTTTTTATTACAATTTTATATTTCAACAAAAGAGATGTTTTGTAGTAAAGCAACGTCTAAAATGAAATTGATGACGGTGTGTTGTTATAAAGTCTGAAAGAGCTATTTTTCATGTCTTGTCATCTTGTGGCATGACATACATAAATAATTTATGTTAACACATTTCATATTCATGCGCTTTCAAATGAAAATAATATTTTATTGAAATTTTATTTAAAAATGCGAACATCGTGTACAGGCAGCAATGAACATTAAACGTTGATGATGATTTTAATTACCGATGCAACAAGAACATCTACATATGTTCGCTTGCCATGCGTGTACGTTTGAGAGGACATACCTTTCCAATTTAAAAAGTCATCAATAGGTAGCACCCCCACCCCACAGAATGTGCTAATGCGGCTCTCAAAGCCGTTCGCAACATAATACTTGTCTTTGAAAACAAGAGCGAACCGTTTCTTTTTATTTTTTTTTCTAAAGTTGTTTTTTTTTTTTTGTTAAAGACTCTCGTCGTTTTTCATCTCGAACGAAAATAAAAGGGCAAATGGGAAGACCAATTTCCTATGTTATGGTTGTGGAGTAACGTAATGTTGTCAAAATTTATTTTTTTTATGGTTTGCATTGAGTTAATTCCGGAGGAAAACTCCGATGTCATTTTTTAATTTTTTCATGGATTTCAGGTAAGGGTTAAAAAGACTTATTACGGTTAAATTGTAACAATAGTTGCATCCGTTTACTTTAAAAAAAATCATGGCCAATAGCAGCATATGAAATACATATCTTAGCCTTCCTATACACCCCAAACCTTTTTATTACACCCTACACCGCTCATGGCGCAAGGCTATATTGAGTTGGTGTATATGTAGGCAACAGCCAGAAGGACTTGGGATGGACCCACTTTTCCTTCTACAGGTGCAGAAACATTCTCTGAATCGCTATAAGTTTGTTTTTCCGTGCGTTTGTCTTGTCTTCAACCTACAAGTGCCAATTTTTGAGATATTTTGATAAAATGTGGTACATCGTCGTGCGTTGGCCCAAGGACGAGCGCTATTGAAAATGATTTGGATCGAATCACTTTTTCCACCACTTAAGCAAAGTGGTGTAGGGAGCATGTCCCATTATCGGGGTTTACTTGTTTTTGGACTCTACAATTATTTATACATTTTTCCGCGATCTAACAAATAAAAGCAGAATAAACGATCGTTAGATAAGTAGCGTCTGTCCCACACATGTCTTTCTTGCCGTCGTAGCTGCGTAGATTAGCTTTAAAAGAGGTCTGCTTATCGTTAAACATGCACTTCCTTAAAAAGCTGACGCCTGTGGACTTGTGTGTGGATGATATGCATCGAATTGATATATTTCCTCCTTATTTGAATGATGTTGCAATGATGGTTTTACCTAAAAATGGACAGAACAACCCGTTTGACTTTAAAGGGTGAATATTTAAAATTTGCTCTAATGTGGGTGCATTTTTCTCTTGTTTGTCTTAACCCTTTTTTTCATGCCTTTTGCATAAACAGAATAATGGATTTTTTTGCTTTACTCCCCCACAAAAAACGTTGCTTGTTAGATAGATATGATATCTGATGTTCTTCAACAGCGGACACTTATGTTGTATTTACAATGTTCCTCTCTTCTCAAAGGGAACAGTCAAGTGCGACTATTACAAAAAAAAAAAAAAAAAAACTAAATTAGTTGACATAAACTAAGAGAGTAAATTGCTGTCATGTAGTTCGTAAACAGAATTATTTAAATCGGATTTTATCAAAATCATTTATTTAATACCGTTACGTGTATACAACTTTATTTGTTCATTTGTCACAAACAAAAACAACAAACAAGGTGGGGAGCGAGCAGCGCGCTGTATGAGCATAACATGCCGCAGTATCTAGAAGAAAAAAACAATGGATTGTAATGCTTTCAGAAAAACAATACACAATTACCATAAGCTATTTAGTATAAGATTATATTTCGTATTCACGCGCTTTCAGTGAGTTTTTGCTCCTCCTAGAACTTTTTGTCTTCCACATATAACGTACGTTACCACATCAATTTCTTACTGCAGATAAAGCTAAAAAAAAAATAAATAAAGAGAAAAAAAACTTGAAGGGAACCATTCTATTGAAACTGTCAACAGCTGCTTTTTAAGCAAGTAGCGTCCTTCTCTGGACATACAACAGACGTACATACATAGGCTGCTGTAATGGGATTACTACAACAAAACCATTTTAGAACATAGCTCTCATACGCAAATACATGCACTCACACGGAGCGCAATACACATATCCGAATATGTCCGAAGAATGGCGTTCTCGCAGTAAAAGTTACTCAGAGATGGTACATTCCCCCGTACAAGGGCTTCTTTAAAGCTTCAGGCACATTGTCTATGCACACTATTTCTTAGATAGTTAAGGAAATTTTGCAATCCACATAAACATAAACATTTGATGGCAGAATTATTAAACATTTGGTTCTTCGAGGTGTTAAAGCATTGCTTTTAAGAAACAATTGAGAACGGCATGGACTGCTCAACATCTTACATAGAATTTGGGAGAAAATTGAATGATTGCTCCAAAGGTACGCCACCGCTAGCTTAATTCGAACACTACACGCTTCAAAAACTCGCTTTGGAAATGAGACGATTTCAACTAAACTCGCTCATAACCGAAGAATTTTGAAGTGATCGTTCGCTTACGAATCGAACGTGTGTGACCCAACACTTGCTCTCTTAACTAAATGCAAATGCAATTCTGAAGAGTATGTAAACTGTTTTTTGACTAAACACTACTAAAATAATTGTCCGAACGGATGATACAAAACGAACCGTTAGGGATATACTCATTATATTAGAATAAACTTTTCAACATAAACAAAACTGCAGCGCTTTCGTAAAGTTCAAAACCCGTCAAATAGTTTGCAACAATAGCTTTTCTTTGCTTCACATCGTGAAGCTATTTACCTCCGCAAAACAATCTAAGCACATGTACACATATGGAATCCCAAATATGTCCGCAGTCAACACGTATAAATAGTTTAATGCAGTGTCTGTGAAGGCTATGCATATGTACATAATAATAAAGAGATAGCTAGTTGCTGTTCATCTCTAACAAAATAAATTTAAATTTGAAATTTGTTTTGGAATCAGTAACGTAAGTAAATAACAAAAGCAGCCAGTAAATGGGAAATTTTATCAAATTAATTGCAAAATAAACAGAATTTAACATATGTAAAAGTGTGCACCGGAGGTAGCTAAACTAAATTAAATATATGCTGTGTTAACTTAAAATTCAAAGTCAATTAATAGTGTCCCCGCCTAACAATATTGAGTTTGTGATGTGTGTAAATAATACTAATAAACACAGTTGGGGCTTTCATTAAAGAGCTTGAATGAGGCTAATATGTAACACGCGTTGTCTACTCGCGCTGTCAGAGCAGCATTTGGTTTTATTTTGATTTTGAAATGACACACTCTCTCTACCTTTATATCCTTCTCGCTCTCGCTCTCGCTCTCGCCCCTTTTCTTTCTGCCTCTCTCTTCCCCTCGCCACGTTTCGCAACGTCTCAGCAAAAGAAAAGATCGATCTCCGCTCCATGCATTCAGACGCCGTATAGCGCGTAAGGACTTGTCAAGAACGTATGTATCCTCGTCAGCCTAGAGAGATCCATATATTGAGAGTATGTCAACACCAAGAATAAAGTGAGAAGAAAAGATAAGAAAGTGATGCTCGCGCCTTAAGATGAATTGATTGAAGGGTTTTTTTGTTTTCGTGGCTGCGATCGCGAGCGCAAGGAATCGCTCAGCCGATTGCGTTTATCCGTGACGTATTTTAGATAATACTTGAATATTTCTAATAAAAATCTAGATCGAAATTTCCTAAAAGTTTTTTATTTATAGAAATGTGCGAAAAATTTCATTTTCTTTAATTTATACAAAAACATTCTTTTCAAGTTTACTCTGCTGATGACGGAACGAAGCAGTGACATGCGAAACTCAGTTTTGCGACCATAGTAGTTGCTATAAGCAAGCATCAGAGAAAGGAAAAAACACTCTCACATATTTACACCGAATCATGTACTGTCGCCATGAATACCTATATTATAGGAGACTAATGTACAGTTAATACATTGGGTGACTCGGAAAGAAATCTCCTTTTCTTTGCCAAAACAAAAATCGATTTCTTATCTTTGTCCACAGAACAGAACAGAACAGTAGAATTCAATAGATTTAAACTCTCAGTGATCTCACAAGTTGCTATTCGGCGGTTTGCTTCAATTAATGCCTTTATTTAGTCTTCATCAGCACCTACTGGCCTTCCAGAAGGAACCTTTGCAAACCAGTTTTGGCCCTGGCGTTCTGTTCATTCATCGCCTCAATACGCATCCAATAATTCTTTTTTGCTTGGACATCATTTTTACCTTTTCGCTAGGTAGTAGAGTAAATGCTGCTTTCGACTTTCCATATTTGGAATGGCACAAGACGAAAACTTTTGCGCAGAATCATAAGTATTCCGATATCAGCGATCAAATATATGAAGATCGTGCCTATTGGCGGTGAAAAAATTGCAATTAAATTCGCTGTTGGAAAGAAACAAATAACAAATAACTTTCCGTACAAACTAATATTTCTAGATATAGATGGATAGACATATAGAAATATATATAAGGGGAAGATATCCATAAACACCTCTAACAGTAAGAATTTTTAAAGATAATACCATTTTGCCGACGCCTTCACTTCGCATGCTGCTGGAAGGAAAAACTGTTGGTAGATAAATAACGCATGTTTGCGAGATTCTCTGCATATACTTGTTCATTCAATACTGGGTAATATTTCTGAATTGTACTCTCTGAACTTTGAAAAAGTATCATCTCTGTCCATGAAAAGACCTTAAAGACTCTGCCTTAAAATTCAAACGTGTTTCTCTATACCTCCAAGTAATCAGTCGAGCCCCGAGATGCTTTCCCAAATATTGCCTGCAATGACGTGATTGGGGTGCCTTGGTTAAACTGCACTTAGAAGAAGCCTTCACCGACTTTCTCCTTCTCAAAAGATTTCTAAGTTTTTCCAAACACTGCCCATCATTCATGCAATATATGTATGTTTACCGTAGTTGGTGCAGCCCACTATTGCTTTTTTGAAAAGCGACAACCACCACTTATTCAAGTGATACAACTGACACGCGCCATGAACGATGCAAACAAAGTTAACGATCATCTTAGAAAAAAGGGACGAACGAGGAACTTTAGCGCTTGCTTTCTATCACTTTCATTCATATGCACATGTTGCGCTATGCATATGCATTGCATAACAGTAATCCGTATGCTAAAGCTTACTTTTTATGTAATGTGTATCTTAATTTTCCGCCCTTTTATCCGCGTCATTGTAATGGCCATCTGGTAATACGTGAACAACGCAAACATAAATGAGTCAACTGTCAAAATGGCGACATAAACTCTTGTCAATGGATGGCAGTTACGTGCAAAATGACGCGCATTCTTAAGTGAATAACAATTCGATCAGCGAAATAAGCAGCCTTTTTAAAATGCACATCAGTGCGATGGGATTGAATTAATTAACGAACGGACAGTTCGCCTCTCCGCATATTCATACATTTGAAGTGTGTGCATATTAAAGAAAACAAATAACTCTATAAAATGTATCCGTGATAGTCTATGATGAGATGTGGGTGCACGTTAAGTAAATGTTAACCATGGCATTCAGATTGTTGGAAACCGCGTAAGAGAATGAAGAACTTTTGTATATGCCGACGCGATGCAAATTATGAACACACATTATGCACACCCAACACAAGAACTTTTTTTTTACATATATATACATACATGTATCGACGCGGATGCAAATTATTAACATACATTATTAACACGCAAAAGAAAATTTATTGATTAACATTGACTTTCATTTCACTAGAGCATGCTAAAGAGCAGGCTGTTTGCCTGCTTATACTTAAAATAGTTTGTCTCTTTCCATCTTAAAGACATAAATTCAAAATTTCACAAATACTTACTCGTGATAAATTATGAACTGTAAAAGCTAAGCGAGTCCAAAAGATTGTTGATCTTCGGCATTAGCTTCCCAACTATCAATTTATACATTTGTGTAGAGAGCTAAGGGCTGCTGAACGTATTACATACTACGAACACAGTTGTTGCTTGAAGAAAGAAGAAGCGTTGAAGTTGCTTGTGTTCTATTAAGCACGCAAGCAAGCAAGCATGAGGGGAAACACTTGGGCCAAAATACTATATGGAAAGGGGGACCAAAAATTATATGAATAACTCTCCGATTTTGATATTTAAAGTACTCCTCGCCTTGGGTCCATTAAATGACCCAATTTGGTAAAGCTCAACACCAATGCTTCTTAAGCAAAGCCAGGAATCGAAACGATTAACAACTGATCTTGAAGAAGAAGACATTACACGACATTTTGTGCACTAAGGCTTGATTTTTTATGTTCGAACGACGATAGATGCAATCGCGTATTAGTTTGTCAGAGTGCACTTGAAAATTTAACGGAAACGTACCTTCCTCATCGTAAACCTTAACGCGAAGGTCGTTTCGATGTCTACACAACTCTCCAAAGAACACAACGTTCAAATTAGGCACACGATGGTGAGAGCGATTTAAATATATGTTATGTAGAGGCGGATTCGAGACGGGCACTTATAGCAAAAATTTGCCCCAAAGTTGATGAAATTATATCACATATTTTCCAATTTCGCTCTTGCGTCAACGCAAATTGAAATTGAAACATTTTAATTAATTAAAAAAACAATTGCATTACAATGGATTTATTTATTCATTTATTTATTTTTTATTATTGAACGCACCTATACAGGTAGAGACTGTTTTGATCAAAGTCTGTGGCAAAAATAACCTCATATCACGAGACATTAAAAGAAATAATTATTTTTTTAATCACTTGCACTTACTTCCGGCTTTTCCCATTAGGGGAAATTAACTTTTATTTACACGCAGAGGCACATTGCGATAAGCACAGAAGTGAGGACGACGCGGCAAATATTAAACTCCTATTTCGTTTAAGTATTCCGAATAGCTTGAAGCTTCGCTCTCCCGCTCATCTTCAGTACCATTGTACATGCGATGAAGACATCGCAGCAAGGACCACATTATCCATGAGCCCCTAGAAAGAAATTAGTTGAAATTGAAAGCAAAAACGATCTTTCACCTAAAAGGCTTCTTGAACAGCGGATAAGACAAACAAAAAATCAGAGAATTGAAGGAAAACATTCAAATTCTTATACAACTGCATTTCTACAAGAAGGACAGCCAAGTCCACTTTCGTGATAGATCTCGCCCGACGTTGCAAGAGTCATTTAAACTGTCTTTGCTTATTGCTAACGATGAGGAATGTTGGAAATGAAATTTGCGTTGGCACACACTTTTTTGAACCAACAATTAGAATTTCCTACCATGAACATAGGATGATAACCGTAATGAACTTGTTATTGAACGAATGATGAAAATGTGAATGTTTAAAACCTTATATTAAACTAAGAGGGCAAAGCCCTTAGCAGAAGGATGGGAACATCGAAAGCGAGTGTTTTACGCTTTCATAGCCAAACAATTCTGAACAAAACTGAACCTCTTGGAAATGCACTGGTGGTTCCATAAACTATACCAGAAAACCCCCGAATCTTCAAAATATCCGGAACGCTAAAAGCCAACATACATTCTTTGCTAAAGTTTTCATATACTTTTTCTTAAAAGTTGTGTCTGGAAAGAAGAGTTAACGTTAGGTGTTATATGCGTTTATAAAATTCACCTAACTCAGCATTTCGGAATATTGTAGGTTTCTCGTATCCTTTGCAACTCTTATCCAAAAACCTGAGAGCAGAAGTTAAAGTCGAAATTAAGCTTATTCTGTATACGATTCCACAACTTTCCCCACACAACAATTTTCCAGAAAATTGATGAAAACTATTGACCAAAAAGTATGCCGAAAAATTGGGCTCAGATGTTTCAAGTAACACAGTGAACGTGACAAATATATGGCTTTATTTAATCTCAAGTATCAATGCATATCAGTATAGTTAGTTGGATCTCCTCAAAGCGCTATAATTTCCAGATATCTCACCAATAAGTGAATACAAACAACATTTTTTGTTTAAAGCTCGAAACTCTTTTTTTTTTCTTTTTTTTTTCTACTTCCAAACTACATTCATATTAAAATTTAATAAAAAAAATGCATTTTTCTTTTTAGAGACCAGCAATGTTTTAATATATTACACAGTAGTATGACGTTAGTCCTAGTTTGCTGTACAAATCGCATGCAACTACATGTAACGCCAATTCAGTAATGGAACTTTCAACGGTAAGTAATAATTCTTTCACGCCTTTCAGCAAAACTCCTAAGACTCCACAGATGTATCCGCGATAAGAGTAATTTGCCTCGTTTATCGAAAATAGACACACTGGGAGAATTTGATACCTTTGGGGGTTCTTGAAGCTTGCTTCTGCGCATTTTCAATCAATCAAAGTCAATTTTGCCTATCTTCGTAGAGATGCTACAGCACCATGGAACACACGTTCAAATTTATGTACATTTATCTGTTGTAGTTTATGAGTAGTGAGCAAACAAGCATTGTTTTATTCCTTTCAAAAAACAACGGTGTTCTCAGCTTGCGAAGTAATGGAGGCGTGCGCTTCGACTGATTTGACCTATTGTCAAGGTCAGCCTGCGTGTAGGAACTTTCAATGTTTTTGCCACATTCGGAGTCGATAGCTTCATTTTTGCGGTCAGGTGAATTTACAACTGACATGACACAGACGGACAGACGGACGGAAGCTTGCAAACATTTTGGCAAAATGAATATACCCCTCATCCTTCAATGATGGGTGTAAAAAGAACTAGTTCAAGCCATACTGTGAGCTTATATATGTTTTACCTGAACAAAGCTAAGGTATTTCACTTAGTTCTCGCATTTACTAGATTTCCGCCTTTCCCTCAAAGGACGCAATAAGAAATATACAAATTAGAAATTTTTTTAGCAAGATAAGGGTATCGCGGAAAAGAAGAGTTTGTGCAAAGTTTTCGAGCTTGAACACACGAACCTGTCAAAGTGCCGAGAGGGGTAAGTCTTGTGTTGAACTTTAGCAACTTCAGTTTAGTGCTCATTTTAGAACAATTGTTACCAGCGGCATAATTCCACTAATCGTACCTGTTGACTCAAATGATAAGTCATCACCTGGTTTTTTATGCTTTTCGGTATAGAAATTCCATTAAGTTGATATACCGTTATGTTACCTTATGTCACTTTGCCTACAACAATAGAACTGTTTTCACTTTTCTAATATACGTGATCGTTACAAAAGGAAAAAAAGCGATAGTTTCGGAAACGGCGACAAGAACGTCGACTTTTTATCTCTCTGTATACATATCGCAAAATTCTTCATCCACAATTATATAAAAAAAACTTAAAGGAGCTTAACTTTGAGTCAACGTAATAATCGTTAACTTTGATTCCATATCAAGGAAATTCAATGTATTTGTTTACGTTTCTCCAGAGATGTATAAATGACGAGCTCGGTATGTGAATGGAACGGAAGATGTTAATTGCGTAGGCAATGACATCTCATCAAAATTCTAACCGGCAAACGAATTAGGTTGTGAAAGCACAAGTGCAGCAAGTGGATTGGTTTTCAATTTAAAGCGTTTTTGAAACCCCATATCCGTTCCGTTGTGTTCTTGTCACAATTTTCTTAACAGATGGAGAAGTTTGTCATATGAATTTATCAAAAACCTGCCCACACATAAAGTATTCGTAACTATTAGCAGCTGAATGTACAGGCATAAGGTATTTATCTCATTTAACCATTGAAAATTTGTTTGCAAGAATCCAAGAAATTTCACTATTGGCGAAAGCCTTGAAATACATCACAAATAAAACCTACAAACAGCAAAAAGGAATAATCCAACAAGATGCAACTTGCATCTCAAAGAAACGTTCTAGGGAAAATGTAAACCATAATAGGAAAATAAATTTCTAAACCGTAGGTTAACGGTTCTCTATAGAAAAAGAAGGAAATTTCTTTATTACAATATAATAGTTAAGAAGAAGTAAATAGAAAAGTTTTATAAGTGGATGTTTATAAAAGTGGAAAAAACGTACTTTGTATAAATTCTTTACGCAGCAGTTGTTCCCCTTTTGATGATCTCACAATAACAACAAACGCTTCAACGATTCGAAAACGGTATAAGTGTTAAATAATAAGTTTACGTACACATTATTAATTGAGCATATGATGCTTTCGGGCCATTCTCAGTTAGCATATCCGCTCCATAATGATATCGTAATAAGAGAGTGTCCTACGATTGCCTCATTTCCTAGGCAATACGGTCCACATGTACATGACAAGTACATGTGTAGAGTTAGACATGCCAGCGGATACATTTCAAATTTGAAGGCAGGATTTTTGAAATAGTCGTAGGCACCTGAAGCCGCTGAAAAGTGAACTTCGAAGAACCATGAACTGCTTTGCAAACTAGAGTCGCTCTTTTCTTTGTACGCAAAGTACGATTGAGTTTATTTCACGTTAAATACATTGGGTATTGTGGATAAGCTTCTAGTCAGACGCAACATCGTCTCTGTACTCATCGTTAATACGAAGCGTTATTAATTAAAAAGAATTCCTTTGTGCTTGAAAATGAAACTCGCAATTTATTGTGTGTGTTAGGTCCCAATGCCCCTTGGATCATTACTTAGAGGAGTGTGTGGAAATTCTATAAAAAATGGTGTATTTTATTCCTCCGAACGACAGTGAGAAGTGAAGTGCTATAAAAAATGCTCTTCTCTATGACTCAGCTGCCCTTGCAGCGTTGCCATACCAACATATTACAGATAATCTAGATTTTTTTATATAAGATGGCAAAGAGAAGGAAAAGGGAATGATTGGTTTGCAACAGAATGGTTAATATGGGCGTATGTCCTTTCGTTAGATCGGAACTTACTGTCGCTGTTACTATTTTACCTTATTTCATATAACTTTACTTAGTTCATTTTTGCTCGTAAATGAAACGCATTCTCCCCCGATTAAAAATCGCACAATTGCATTCGAAATGGGGGAAAAAGAAGAAGCAACGAATAAATATTTTATTTTTAAGAAAACGAAGTAGAAAGCTGCTATGCAATCACCATTAATATGCATATGTATGTGCTCATACATAAATTCATCCATGCACACAATCAAACATTAAAGACCTTTTGCTCTCCTGAAGTATGCTTAACATTTCTTAATAGATCCTTCACAGACACAAGTGCATATATGTGTACATTCGTATGTAATAACCTCTTGCTATGTCTACAACTAAATTTCATTTTTATGCTTGCTGCCAAGGGGTGAATATATTTTATTTATTTTATTTGTAACATCATCCGAGATTCCCTTTAATAAATTCAATCTAGAAGATATGAGATGATTATCTGATGAAAACGAAGACGCTACGCAAGGCCCCGCAGGCCACGTTTAAGGGGGAAAACAAGGAGCATTTGCATCCTACATTTTTAAGTTCTTTGAAGAGCGTCTTTTTACTTTCATTCTTCCTCCAAAGCTAATCTCTTTCAATTTATTTCACAAAATCCGAATTCATCGTCCATCGCAATAAAATATTTAGAGAATATTCAATAGAAGCGCAAGGAGTGAAAGGAAATTTATGGTTGCATACTACGATTACCGATCCAAACGTGTACATCAAGCGCTGTTTTGTTGATCATGCTATGGAATATTTTAGTCGATTAACCAACCACTAACACAATCACCAAAGTCTCGGCTTCAAATGGCAAGTGTGGTAGAGTTTACTTGGATGGTTGCTATAGTGAGTGCTCAGTCCGTAAATGCATGGTGACACTTACCGACTATGCTGCGGCCATCTCGCTACCTCTTCCCCTTTCATTCCTTCTCTTTGACTGCGTCGTGGTATTAAAAAAAAAAAAAAAAAACTGCCAAACTATTTTAAAATAGAAGTCGATCGGTAAAGAAACGTCCTACAGCCTATTTCTTTTCGCTTGTATGTAGGGGTTCCTGCCCTAAAACCGAATATCGTGTTCACCACGTGTTTGCCCCGTCCGACGTTCGCTCTTCCCTGCAAGTTGGATGGCTGTAAAAATTAAGTTCGAGTGACAATACGAATTAGTATCTGAAGGCAATATTCATCAGTGCGCTGTAAACATCTGGTGGAAGGTGGTTCCAATCTCCTACTGCACCAGGAACTGTTAAGAAAAACCGCGTAACCGATTGCAAATTTTTTTTTTTTTTATATTTTAATATATTTTTTATTAGTCTTAAAAAAGGACATCATTTTCTTTTATCTACTTTATCATATAATGTTATTGATCGAATATTTGCTCAATCTCTTGATAGCTATGGAATCAAAAGCAATTTGGTTATTTGCAATAATTTATTCAACATTGCAACACATCGGGTCCTTTTCATCACCTTGTAAGTGCTGCCTTATAAATCTATGTGCACGTCATTCAGTTAAAATAAATATTTATTTTTGGTTCTCTTTTTTCTTCTTAAATTTTGATTTATTGCTTGCAGTGAAACGACCAAGAGCCGGAGATCCTTTCGACACATTTCCAAAAAACTTTTGGCAAGAGTTCTCGTCACCATTCACAGATACACCAGAAGATGAGGAATTGGAAATAACGGATACAACTACACACGAACCATTTCCATTCTTCGCCGATCCATACACAACAGTTAACGTAAGCACACAACTGGGATCCAACGTTTTCCTGCATTGTAGAGTAAACGATTTGCAAGGAAAGACGGTAAGTTGTGCAGACAGCACAGCCACTCACAGGACAAGACACATATCAGTATTGAGAAAAAATTTGCGTACGCCATATATATATATATATGCAACGATTTTTCTGTGTTCATAGTGTTGCAAGCGTTTATTTTGTGTAGATGTTTGTGAAAAAGTTTTCTTTTTTTCCGATGCTGTGCAAGGAAATGCCTGCGCCTGCTACAGCCTTTCCATTTCATTTCATTAGCAATCCATCAAAAAGAATTGCATACTTCAACGTACAACCGCTTTCGTTCACGCACTTATGCTAATATACAAACACATATACGCACATGTCTACCTATTCGCAAAGCCAATCGAAACAGTAAATACGGAAATATTCGACGTTATTGAAAGACATATAGTTCTGCTTTACGACATCCAATAAGAGTAAGTAATGCATTGGAAGATATGAATGCCATCAGTGTCGTTAATAATGATCAATGGTCTGATCGACAGAGACCCTTTTCAGTCTGGACTTTTAAAAGGCGCTAAGAAATACCTATAATAGAAAACCCGCTTAGACTATTGATGAAAGGACATTTCGAAGTTCTTGCGTCTTTTAAAAAATCATACTCCGATGACAAAACACATACACAATAATATATTCCAGGTGACGATGATCCGCGAACTAAATTATCACATTCCAAATATGTGATAAGGACAATGTTAAATTTACCCCAGACATCTAAATGTACAAGTCCAAACTAAAAGCATTGTCCTAAGTTGCTATGCGTAGATTCTTGACCCGTTTTTGATTTGAATGCTTTTCGACTTGGGAAGCGAAAATTACGTAATATATTTAAGTCAGCGCGCCTGGAACTAAAAAAAAAAGTAAAAAAACAATATGCCGCGATACTCAAACCATTTCCCAATAACACGTTTTTGTTTTTTCATCACTCGAGAGTGTTTATCTTCAGAACTATTCATTATTCGTTATGTATTCCCCAGGGAAAATTGAATTGTTTTTTGTGGGATGAAACAAATAAATCAACTTTCCCTAAGCTGTTTTCGTTCGCTTTGCTTTACGTTATATTGTTATTATTACACGGTTAGACACGACAACGCAGTTGTGGCCATAAATAAAGTCCAGTTGTTTTCCTGTTACAAATACACATAGTAGTTGCCGCAAAGGAGGCGAAACTGCTGAAAGCTTACATTTCCTTCCAATTAAATTTTTTATGAATTATTAACTTGAGATCCTATGAAGTACGTTCACATACGTCGTGTAGATGCCTGAACGCTTTTCAATCTGTCTTTACACTCAATACCGCTTGTGGTACAAGGGTGTATCAAGCTTTTGGCGACACAGAAGGCGGAAGGCCTTGCACTAGATCCGCCTTTTATTATACCGATCCATTTTTTATTGTGTAGAAAATAATTCTGAAGCAAATTATGTTTGTCTGTCGGTCTTCACTTCTTATTTTACTGCGTTCAACTTCATGGAACTTGATACACGGATGTGTTTTCACCCAAGGACGAACGCTGTTGAAGATGATTGGGATCGGTCCAATTCTTCGACCTCTTGCCAGAAGGTATTTAATGGTGGGCCGTGGGCCGTGGCCCGCTACAGTGCTTTTTTTAGCTTGTTTTTATTATCGAAAAATAAATGATGCTTTTACTTCACACAAGCGCGGATCAGTACAACCTGAATATGATTTTTAAATTGATATAAATTATTAAATATCAGCACGTAATAGGGTATTTTTTGTCATCATTCAGGCAAATCTCGGTTAAAAAGTTTTCTCGTAAAGGACTACATTTGTGCTAATATAACAACAACGGCCTAGAGCTACTACTTAGGGAGACCATGAATCATCGACTGAGAGAAACGGCAAGCAAAGGGATCAGCGCATGGAATTGACACATGGCAGTAGTGTTCACTCTAATGATTCCGCAACAGGTTTTGCAATATGACAGTGAGCGTTGCCATATTAAAAATGAAAATAGTGTGGCCGTAGCGTATTTCTTAATTGGTCAGTTGCATTACATTGGCTTCTCGGTTACTTTCCCCAGTTACTAAATGATGATCTTGAGAAGATCGTAGTAGATTAAGCATTTCTAGTTCGTCCAAGGACGTTTATTGACATAAATAGTTGTGATCGGAGTTGAATGTTGATTAAAATTTTTCCGTATTGTCTTTAGAACTTCATTTAAGCAGTGAGATGGATTAGTATTTAAAAAAAAAAAGGCTCTGCTATCTAGTGCTTCGACGGGATAACACATACTGTGGATTAAAATTTAAAGACAGGTATAAGCAAAGGAGAGTATTCCCTCATACATCATAACCTTTTGTTGTGTGTGTGTTTTGTTTCTTGGATGGATGATATGCGAAAATTTAAAAATTCTTTGCAAACAAGCGGAGTTCAACACAGTTCTCCTTGCTAATATCAACTGAGACAGACTCACATACTCACGAAATTTGATGATGAATTTTCCGTTCGTTAGGGTTCGGCATATTTTTGTATACAAAAAATATATGAAATGAAAAAATGAAATTAAACGAAACACAAAGGGGGGTCGCCTTGAATGACTGCTCGCCAAGAATTTCCTTCTAATGTAAACACACTTTAACTGTGCTATGATACAAGCATCTACATACCTCTATATATATAAGATGATTCTCACCTGTTCCTGTCAATTATTCACGCAATTATGTGCATGTTACTAACGGAGTAAAGAGTTTCCTCTGTAGTTTTGAAGGAAAAAAATGTTTTTTTGTGTTTTTCATCGCGGATTGGTCGGAGTATTATTGTTATTAAAACTTTTTGTTTACTTGATCTGCAGGTGTCATGGATGCGACGAAAAGGCGACGACTTGGCGCTCATCACATTCGGTCGTCATACGTATAGCGGTGATTCAAGATATTCGCTAGAGTTTGAAGAGCCAAACGATTGGAAACTTTTAATCCAATACGCCAATGAACGTGACGAGGGTCCTTACGAATGTCAAGTTTCATCACATCCGCCACTAGTATTATTAGCCTACTTAACTGTAATTGGTAAGTTTCATGACAACCAATCTTTCGCTATGTCCACTCATATTCATACGTAAGTAGTGCGTAAAAACATGCCAATCCTCCCATGCACACGCAAAATTCTCTTATCATATATGCATATACATCTGTATCTGTGAGTGTATAGCATGTCATAAATATGTAAGTTCGTATATACACAAAACAATTTCACAGTCACAACAACGAGCAGTAGTTAATTCTGTGAGAGATTGTCTTCCACTACAATACATTTATGACGTTTCAAAAAAGATTGAACATAATGCTGTTATGACCACGTATCGGGATTTGATAGCTGCCAATTTTTTCCACGTCCACACATTCGCTTAATTTGTACACATGAGCAAATGTATGGCTTGATCCAAACTACCAAACTAATGCACTAAACGTCAGAACGAAACAAGAAATACAAAGAATGCAGTAGTGGTTCGAAGTTATTTGCAATGCAATCTCTGCTCAAGAACTGTCACACGAACACGTACGGATATAAGTCACGAACTCTGTAAATTCTGGTCATTGCGAACACACTTTGCGACTAAGATTCAAAACATTTTCATTTTTACATCTACCTTTAGGAATATTGATCATTAAATTTTATTTCTACCTCATTGTCTCATGGGGCATGTCCGCCACCTCTGTATGGTCGTTTTACTGCCCCAAAACGCTAAATGATCTTGACATCATTAGAAAATGTCCCTTCTAAGGTACTTAGGTATTTACGTTCCGTTTGTGTGGGAAGTGTAATGTGTTTTACTTGGTTTTGTTTTGTTGTTGTTGTTTCTGGTTTCTTCATTCTACCCAACACGGAAGGATGCGGGATATATGCATTTTCTCGAAACTTTGACAACACCCAGAAGAAAGTCTCAAGCACTCCCGACAAATATCAAAACTCGCCCATGCCCACCCAATATCATTGAATGTTAAAATTTAATTTCTTTATAAAAAGGTCGACAGCGGGGAGAAAAAGCTTCGGAGACCTCACAAAGTATACAAGGTCCGACATTTCCACATTCCGCGCTATTGACACGTTAATCCTAATCCCGTGTCACTTTTATATCCAGCCAACGTCGAGAAAATAAAGATCGAAACATTTGCAAGAATCGGCCTTGGCTATATAATCGCAACACACCAACAGATCTCGTTTTGGAAGCGTCTAACCCTATACGGATCTTGAAACATAATATCAATAAAATATATGACTTTATTATGGACACTATGGAGTAACCATCTGGTCTACCTTTCAAAAGAAAAATAGAAAGAAGAGCCGATAGTCTTGATTGCTAGTGGTCATCCTACTTTTTAATCCTAAGACCTATTTCTTCGGTCTAAATAATTTATAATAGTAATAAACACATTCTAAGACACTCTCGTGAAAATTTGTGGATGCGAGATATGAAAGACGAAGTCTGGTATACATTTATGCATAAGTAGTGGATACAAAAATATTTCTGTCTTCCGCATAGCTCAGAAACATTTTTGAAGGTGCGGATTCGAAACTTAGCTGCATCGTTTACTACTTTCGAAATTTTTAAAATGTCGTGGACGCATATCTTTCTTACAATTTTTCAACGGATCATAATATCAAGTTTCAAATTATCTCTTCTTCTTTCTCCTACACTTTAAAGAATTGGAGTTATTCATAAACACAACTCGCCATTTCAGTGGTTAAAACACGCGACGACGCCTTTTTCGTAAGTCCCAGCTGCGACCCTTTGAGCGGTAGACGATAGATTTTATTCCACCCACCGATATTATGTCGCCGTTATAGCCTTATATACCTTATACCTTATATACTTTATATGTATGCACTATAAAACAAGTAAGAGCGCTATGGTTGGACAAGGCCGACCTTTAGATACCCTACACCACTTCGACTCACATAATCATTCACTAATTTTCATGACAACCCACCACATAATTTACCAATGCTGATCCTGTAATCATCTTAAGACCTGCCAACTGGACTTGCCGATAGACTTTTCAACTAACAACAATACCCGCACTCACTTCCACAGCCACGCCCATCCCGGTACCCTGAAGGCTTACCAGGGCAAAAACGGAAACACCAGCAATGCGGACAAGTCAACCAGCACCTGAAAAATGTTTGTAATCTCCACAGGATGATCAACATCTCAACCGACGAAAACAACCAGAAATTACGACAGTCCCTAAAGCAAAAAAAATTACAATTAAACATAACAGAGAACAGATGAGAACAGCTTTTATCTTAGTGATGTTATTTGTAGCTTCTAGGCCTTTAATATAAACATTAGATCAGAACCTAAAGCTAATAATGTGATACAGAAAAACTTATACATTATTTTTATGTAAAGGCGTACTTTTCATATTCGAGGATAGTCAATACATCAATTACTATGGTACACTTAATTTAGTTGTCCAATATTTTAGTACTTTTCCGTTTCTTTTTTTTGTAAAAACTACAATTTACAGTTTGCCGTCACGAGAGTCCATACATACGAAGGGGCCTAAATAGCAAACCTTTTTGCCACATGAGGTTTAATAAATACTTCATAATAATCCTTGTGTGCGATGTTGTACAAAAAATAGACCTAGTTGATCCAAATTTCTTTCACTGAAGCTTTATATCAAATTACGCTTACGAAACAATTTTCGTCATAAAATATCAAAAATTGAAAATCTCTGGTTTGTAGAGAGGTATATCTCATCGAAGCCCTTATATGAAATGGAAACCAAAAAATGGACCAACGGGGTTCATATTCGGTAAGGTTAATTTTTAGGCCAAATTATTATTATGAACAAAGTTTTACCATATAAAGATTCACTCTTTATAGGTTTTGGCAGGAGGTTCAAAAAAATTACCTCAGCCAGGTCAAATTGTTCCCACAAATTTAGAATGACGAAACACTATTACCTAGCGATTATATGTGCAGACATCAGATGGACAGATGGATAGACCAGCTTAGGTCGATTCAGATAAATGTAATAAAAGGTGGGTCTCTGCCCTTCTGAATGTTACATGCGAACGCACAAACTTAATATACCCTGTACCACAAGTGATGTAAGGCACGAAAAGTCCTCTCTTTAGATGATCATATTTATAGCAATCAATATAGCGTTCCACGTTAATCACATGCTTTCACTACTCGTTTTTGCACGGTTTTTCAAACCAGTCCAAAAAGGGAGAATGTTTTTTTCTAGAATTAAATATTATTGCAGATGCCTGTGGCAGGCGTTTTTTCCACCGTCTGAAACTGACGTTTGTCCGCGTTTCGAAATCACGATTACGACCTCAAAACGTCATCTATTGTATTACATATGTATACAAATATATGTTTATAAATATATTTATGTATATTTACATATCTATATATATGCACGTGTATGTAACAATTAAATGGTATACAGGGTAAGGAAAAAACTTCGTGGCATTTATTTGCCAAAATTCAAGCATATTTTTTTTACCAACTCCACAACTAAGCCAAATAAATTTCATTTTGGTTGACAATCTTTTGCCGCAGTATCATCGAACTTTAAGAATTTCTGAGAAAAAAACGAACCACACTTGATTTTCATCGGTTTTTTCTGAAGTCATATTTATACCATTAACAGGGCTCTGCTCAAAGCAAAACCAATATTGGTCGCAAGAACAAAGTACGTACTATGAGGTGAATACATTAAAACGCTTTTTTATTTTACAAACTTTCGCTCATTTCCCAAGCTCAGGCTCTTTCGACTGAATAAACAATTGTCATATGTCTGTTATTATTTTTGCACCCTATGTCACTTGCGACGCAAGGATATATTCAGTCACTCACCTTGCGTTATACCTATTGATTCAGGATCACTTTCTGAATCGATCTAGGCCTGTCTGTCCATCTGCCCGACTAATGCGAGGTGTTTTGTATTCGACTTGTAGTTTGCAGACTTTGCAATATTTTGATGAAATTGCCTGCAACGATATGTTTTGCCCCAAGAACGGACGCTATTGAAAATGACTCGATTTGGACTATGTTTTCGGTCACTTCCCGTATAATGCCTTATTTTGAAAATTCTTTATATAATTAACTGTATTAACCGAAGTGCTGTAGGATAATTAATGGTGCGCCGTAGCTGATTACAATTTTTTTTTTACTTCTATGGTCTGTCACCTTTCAAGCACTGCTCTCGTAGGACTCTAAAACCGTCTCGTAGGGGAAACACTACGTAGTTCTCCGGCTTGTCTTGCTTTTCTAAACTTTCTCCGATGGTAATAGAACGAAATCATTAGCCACATTATTCATATGCCGAGTAGACGATTAATTAGTCCTTTAAGGGCATAAACTGTCGACTGGAATTGCCAAAAGAAGGAATTTCGTTTTGTCTTTTTGAGGATTAATGCAGAATAATACGAAAAATGATTACTGCGTGTTTTTGAGGCAAACTTCTGTCCGATAATCGGGTATCAACAAAAACTAAACCCCCCTCCCCCTGCTTTACGATGCTTTATAGTCACTCTATTATGTCTGCTATTCTCGAAGCAAGAAGAACGATTTGCTTCGAATTATTGCGATCATGAACAGTTTTGCGTATTTGCTACGACGCATACTATTGTTCCTTGCCACAACTATTTCCTGAACGTTTTCTGCGCCGCACATGAATAGAGCAAAAGCACTATTAGGATGCTATCACTATATACCGTGCCGTGCGGCGTGGCGTGGCGTGGCGTGGCGTGTGCGGAATTGAATGATTGACAAAGAGATAAATGTATGAATTTTGTGCTTCCAATATTCGTTTTATATTCTAAAAGTTGCAATTTCGTTTAAGAAAATTTCTTCAATATAGAGATTCCTCGATACGTTATAAGAAGTGTGAATGTTTATGCATACGTTTACACCTTCTAAGAGAGAGATGTTGAAATGTTTGCTTATTTATTTGTACATTTTCCCTTTCGCTTGCATTTCACTTACAGTTCCTCATGTGGAAATACTTGATGAACGTGGCTCCACTACCCCTGAAAAGTATTACAAGGCAGGCAGCACAATAGAGTTACAGTGTGTAATTTCGAAAATTCCGCAGCCTTCCTCGTACATAACTTGGCGTCACGGCACCCGCATGCTTAACTATGACACCAGTCGTGGCGGCATTAGGTAAGTTTGTATCTGACATGGTGACATCTCTCGTGCACCAACGAAACCAGAAACAAAACAAAACTGTCAAAATGGGAAATTAAGTTTAAATTGAAAATGACTTAATACCACAAACAAGTGGTGGATGGATGAGTGCCTGCTTGAGTATGCATAGATTGTGCGTTTGAAATGCTAAAATTTTCATTCAAAATCATTTTACTTTGTTCGATGCCTTGCGAATGTACGGCAAATGTACAGTTAGTTCAACTTACATTTAGCTATTTACAAAAATCGCATACACATTTAAGAGTACGCATTATAATAATTGAATCAATCATTCAGCAAATCAAACGTACCTTTTTCTCCAATCTTAGCCTATAGAGAAGGCGGCACTCCTCCAATGTTAAGACGTTAAAAGCCATTGATGATGAAGGGGAAATACAAATGTGTATACTGTGTGCAAGTTTGCGTGGCCATGCCAACGATCCATAGACACATCATTTGCAAAATATATGTACCGCATAATGTATGTAAAACGGGGATTAAATCTTTTTTAATGGGCTGCAAAAAATACATATGTAAATATTCTCATTAAAATAATGAATAAAATTTAGCAGAAGAAAATCAAATAAATAATTAGTGGTTACTGGAAAAAATTCTTTATTTAATTATAAAATTCATGTTTTTAAACAATTTCAAGAGCATTCGAATGCATTCATGCATATCCGTATAATAGCCAAAATCCAAATTAAAACGAATAAATAGAAAAACACTATAATCGACCATTCACCGCAAACTAATGCATCATAGGTCTCATAGGCAAGTGGATTGTGGTATGTGCAAGACGATACCGTTAATGTGAAAGAATGGAAAATTCTTGAAATGTCTAATTACTAGTACATTGTCGAGTCAATTTACACTTCTTTCCCCCTCGGGCTCCTCTCTTTTCCATATGAAAACGCAATATTGAATGCTAACTCTACCATATATTCGTCTGTCTGTCCGAAAAGTCATTTCAAAGTCGCTTTTGTTGGTCGACATGAAGGACGGTTTTTTTATACCAAATGAACACATTATTATGAACGATCGTATTCGATAAATACAATCTCGCAGTTATCCTGCGAACTGCTATTTGTCGGTTTGCATCAGTGAATCCCTTCACTTTGTCTTCATCAACTTGAACTGACCTTCTAGGACCTGGTAAATCTTCAATGCCGAAATTGACGGCAGGAAGTTTTACAAACCAGGTTTGGCACTGTCTTCTGTCTTCTGGCAATACATCTTCTTCACACACGTTCAGTAATGTTTTTCTTGCTTCAATGCCATTTTCACTATATCGATAGTGGAAAACTAAAACACGCTCTCTGCACTTTCCCTAGTCGAGAAAGCAGGAAACAAAACCTATTCCGCAGAATCAAACAAATCTTTTCAAAAACAAGCCATGCTATGTTAGCTATTAAGATATATAATGAAAATGCGGTTCAGGCGTCAACTTGACTGTGAAAAAATGCAATTAAATCCACTGTTGGAAGAAGACAGACTTTGACAAACTTATTTAAGTTCATTGCAGGGGAATGTGACTGATATATATGTGCAAATGATCTGCAGCGGTAATACGCATCAACACAACAGTTTACCTGTAAACTTAGCATACATAACATTGTTCTAACATATATGGTGTAATGCACTTGTTTCTCTTCTTTTTTATATAAAAAATACTGCGTATATGTTGCCTGCTTTCATAAATATGTTTTGTTGTTGTTGGTGTTGTTACGAGTTGACGTCAATCGTTAAAACCTACATATATCAAAAATATGTACCAATAATGTTAACATCAGAGATATTTTCGTGCTTAAGGATGTCAAAGCATGCGTCAAGGAAAGATGGTTTACAGGAGGTTTTTGTTTCATTAGTTTATTTTGAGAACAAGTTGCTGGTGAAAGCAATCGATCTTAAACTGTCAATAGAAAATGGCTTCTTTTCGCACTTGGGAACTTCAGGTGTTACAAACCATTAGTTGACTTGACTTGTACTTTGTACTATCGTCACGAAAGACTATATAATAAGGATGTAAAAAATTATTAAAGTTAACTTCTGTGAATCGTTGCACTAGACACCAGCGAAAAGGTTGCTTTGCATTTTTTAGTGCGATTGAGAAAATGCCTTCGCTTCTTGATGAAAATTGGAGAATTAAAAGGAACAAATTTTCCCCCGTATTGTGAGCACCACCTGCACTGCTAGGTTAGTAACCATATATTTCTACCAAGTAACGGTGAAACCGGGATTGTTATCTTCATGGCTTTCTTAAGTATTCCGTCGTCTAAGCATAAATGTGGAGATTACAAGAAGCATGACAGATTTCCGATCTACTCTTCAGCATGCGAATGAACTTTTTTATTATAATAACAGAGCGTAGTGCAACGGTACAAAGAAACAAATTGTACGAAAAATTAATGGAAAAGTAAATGGAAAATGGAGGAAAATGTAATTGCACTATTTTTACTCATTGTTGCAGAAATAAAGCGAAGGTAGACCTATAAAAGGGTGCAGTGGTATATTAACTTAGTGCGGATGTACGTATGCAACACACAAAAGGACTTGACACCCAATTAGAATTACTTTCTAAATCAAGTTAAGTTTGTCTATCCATCCGCCCGTCTAATTTTCTCGTGCTCAACCTACAGATATTTTGATGCAATCTGGTACATCGACATATTTTGGCCCAAGAACGAACGCTGTTGACAATGTTTCGAATCGGAGCACGTTTTCGATCACTTCGCCTACAACACCTCAAGCGTATGCTTAACGATGAATATTAGTTTGCAAAAAATTTATTTGTCTTGCTGTCTCCCTCGAAACGATTCTATTCCTTTTGATTTCGAAATCCGTGTTATTTTGTACACATGTTGTGTATATTTGCGAATAGCATATGTATTATCTCTAAGGGGGGGTTAAATTTTTATTTAGAAAACAATTTAGATTCTGCAACCAATTAAATGATTATTCGATTGTACAATCATTAAAAATTCCCATAACCTACCTCTCCGCAAATATTTGCTTTTTTTGTTAATTTAGCAGTGGATTTAACAGAAAAAAAAATCAAAGTTAACGCGTTGCATTTACGTGACTGCTATAGAGTTTTAATTAAATGGCTCTCATACGCCATATAATTCCGTTAGTTTTATGCAAACATCGAGAATAGATGCATTTGGCTTCCATTCCGTTGCTTTGTATGCTTTGAATATATAAATAAAGTTCTTTTCAATAAATATTTACCCATAAGTAGGAATGTGTGAGTGCGTGTGTCTATCTATTCACACACAATTGTTCGATAAGCTAATATTATTAAAATTTCTCTAAATAATATTTTCCGTTATTTTGTTTGTGTACTTTTAATACTTTTACTATTGCATAAGTTTCGTATGGAACCAACGCTGTTGCTCCGTTTAGAGTTTGCTCTTGATGTGATCTGTTTTCTTTTTAAATATGGTTTTTATTGTTGTTTTTTTTTTTACAGCGTGAAAACAGATATGCTACCCGGACGTGCATTGAGTCGTCTCTACATAGCCAATGCCAATCGTCATGATACAGGAAACTATACGTGCATGCTGGGCAATGATATTACTGGCACTGTTATTGTACACGTTCTCAATGGTCTGTACACTTATGCAAATATTCTCCAACTTACGTACATATATTTTAGCAACTAAACAATCACATCATAGATAAAATCAACCAACGAATGGAATGGAGTTCATTTCAGAATAAATTTTGAATATCCCTTTTCTGTATCGAAATTGTGGGCGTGTGAATGCGTTAACGTGGGTATGGATTTTTAAAAAAGATCAAGATAATATTTCTGCTCAGTTGGTGCTCTCGACATCTCTGGATTATTGGTAAAAATGCTTTAAAGATTAAAAAATCTATTTCCAAAGCCAAAGCAGATAAAATTGGGACAAGAATATTTACCCTATACTATGTAAAGAAGTTTCAATCTGAATTTCTGCCAAGCCTACAATAAGCTAAGTGGGCTGACGGACGGATATTGTCCAATTCTGACAGACTCCTAAATTGGTAACATATAGATTTTTGATCCTTTATTCCCCTCGAAAGACTTCTCTCAGGTCCTTCGTTACTTCTGCCTCCAGATTCCGTCATCCTCATTGCAAATTTTTTCACGTTTCCTGATGTTCATGTACTTCACCTATTCTTCTACTTCACATTTCTCATTTATTGGGAAATTATAATAAAAAAACCAATGAGACCAACCTGAATGGGTGCAAGCAAACCAAAGCGGAAAATGCGCGAAACATTCTTTGAAAATAAAAACAAATTTCCAATCATTCTTTCACGTATACAATAGCTTTTTATAGATGAAATCTTAATACTTTTACAGGAGAAGAACCAGCTGCCATGCAACACGCATCAGCATCCTTAATGAGACCCATACTCTCGGTTGTGTTATTTGCAGTATTTGCAGTAATGATTTGTCGACGATGACAACATACTTTCTCTTACGTACACATGAACGACAAACAAGTCTATTATAAGTAACATTCGCATAGCATAAGGCATTGGATATTTCATTAATAATCGGATATTTGATAACTATTCAAAAAAATAAAAAATAAAAAAAACGAAAAAACGAAAAAAGAAAAAAGAAGCAAAACAACGCAAAAACCAAAATGTCAAAAATCAAAAAAACAAAAAAAAACATAAGCAAAGAGCAGCTACATAACAACTGAAAATCTAAATTGAAGAAAAATACAAAGTTTTTTCATTTACTTCATTTAAATGGTTTCCCATCAAAATTTGGTTATTTAACACTTTTTACATGTTCGTGATCATGTTTATAGTCCAAATAGTATATCCTTTAAAAATAATAATACAAATAATAATGATTCAATAATTTCAAGGGAAACTGAATCGTTTTTGTGGTCCACTTAGTGTTACGATTGACGAACAAAACTATAATACAAAGAAAATGAAATAATTTCCGTTACTTTATAAAATTATTCCTTTTCAAATAAGATAAACGTGCATCCTCCAGTCACTTTCTCGTTACAAACTTGTTGTTATTCCAAACGATAACTTTTCTATTACATTTTAACAATTACTAATATTCTCAGCTTTACGTTACGTACTAATGAACAGCGAAAATTCGCTTCTACTTCTACTTTATTAAAATATATATACATATATATATTATATATATATATATATATATATATATATATAGCACTGCCACGAAAAAGCCGCCCACATATCGACAGAAACTATTGAAATTATTGCCGGTTACAAAAAAAAGTGTGTACGTACACGTATATATGCGAGGCACTTATATGTATGTAAAGCTGTTATGTGTGAGTAAAAAATGACGCACGCATTTCCAACTCTACGCGAAAAATTGATGAGCTTCCAGCGACGTGTTAACGAAATGATTTGTAAAATTCAACAAGTAAGAAACTCATATACCCATCACCGATAAACGTCATATAACGTCGTGACGTCCGCCATACATATTTTATTTAGCATTGACGCCCTTAACTTGTCGCATTCGCCAAATCATCTTATTTCATACTCTGCTAAGAAAAAACGAATCGTACGCATTATGAGGTCGACCATATGTATGCAATGTACAGAATAACTTGCAACATTTTGTCTTGTTTACCTTATGAGTAAGAAGCAGAAAACTTCGAGAAAGTGAAAAAATCACTTAAAAGTTTGCCTAGGCGTGGCCGATTTTTTCCACTTTTGTACAGGCGCTGCAGGGCCATCCATAGAATACAAGTGCAAATTGTTATCATTGTATCTGTTATGGTTTATAAGTAAGGAGCAAAAAAGGTTTGAAAAGATTGTTTTTTTTTTTTTGAGAACCGAGATAGTTTCAGAATTACGTCGTGCTGTGGTCGTGTCCTTTGACCGATATGCATTATTTTCAATACCAACCAATTTTAGGTCAGTGGACAGACAGAAAGATGAACGAACGGATGGACACACTTAAATCGGTTTATAATTTGACGCTGATCACGATTATATATGCACTTTACGCAGTGTCTAAAGCCCCCTTGTACGTGTTGTAATCGTTTTGACGAAACTATTGGATGTAAAAGGAGTAATTCTTTTAGTTGCGAGTAACATTAAAAGGTGAAAGCGCGCAAAATGAAACGAATATTTCAATGAGCAAATTTAAGTTCGATATATTTTGAAGTGACGATTGAAATTGAAACCTTTCCCGCAAATAGATCTTTTACGCCCGTTTGCAATTGAAACGTTGAATAGATAGTTTGCGTTTTCTTCTTGTTCTTTTTTCCTAGTTCGCAGCTAATCCCACCGATGAACACGCTGGAAGACATTGCCAAAACCTTATGGTAAATGCGAGTAAATGGGGAAGATAGTGGATATTGTGTTCCATCACACAATATTTATAAATGAATATTGTGCACAAGCCTGAGCTGCAGAATATTGCCAAATATATGTTCACATACTATAGTTGGTCGTCATGGGTTGAATCCCTTCGAAGTTTATTTTCATGGATGTTATTTTTTGAAAGTCTTTTATACCTGATTGACATTTTATGTCAATTTAGGGCTTGATGAAGAGGGTATCTAAAAATAACTTGTGGACGCAGGTAGCAGCCTCGCCCACAGTATATAGGTACGCAAAATAAGAGTCTCTCAGTTTCTTTCAATTGTTTCCTTGATCTAGAATATCACGCAAACTTCAAGAGTGAGTGCACAACAACTCGTCGCGTTACGAGTCCTTCCCGAGTCCCGAGTCCCGAGTCTTTTTGTATTATTATTTTCGAGTTTTCGTATTCAAAGAACAATTATTATAAATTCAAACGCTCCCAACATATCCTCTCAATACATATTCCGATAATTTACGATCTGATCGCATATACCTATTAGTTCAATTAAATTTTTAAATGATTTCGCTATCAAGCAGACAATATATATGTGAGAATGTGGTGAGCTTTTCGAATTTGTCATACAGTTAATCTTCACATTTGAATTACAAACAAAGAGATGGGTTCGAAATGTAAAACATCTGATGTGAGCCGGCCTGCGGCGAAACAAACTCATCGCAATATGGAGAGATAAAGGTTAAGAGTCAGCTTTTAACCTACGATAACAGTTAACGTGGCTTATGTCTGTTACATTTTCTGAATGTTGATATTATTGTTTATCATTCTATCATAATGAACATAATCTAATATTCTCGTATAAGTAGTTGCCGGATGGAGAGAGAAACTATTCTTAAATCACATGAGACCGTAGAGAATATCTCTTTACCTTTTAATAGACATTTGTAGAAATTCATGCCGGTTTTCTCTAACGTGCTCAGCATCTTCGTTGAGGGCGAACCACGTACATCGTTAAACTTGATAGTGTTTGCTTTTATCTTCTAATTGGATAACAAATGAATATTAATGCCTTACAAGAAGAACCGCATCATCATCATCATCATCATCATCATCATCCTCAGCAGAAATTGTAATTATCGTTGAGTAAGTTGTGGGTAGATTTTCTGCATAAGTAAAGTGTGGGTGTGTGTTGATGTGTGGGTGCGCAAAATGGATGGCATCCGGAACGCAAATTTAACCATAAATTGCTTATGATGAGAAATTTATAAGACCCACGAAATGACACATTATGCAAAACGCTTATTATTACACACATACACATACAAAGAAACGCAGTAAATCGTTTCTTTAATTATATTAAATCAGTTTGTGTGAGCTTAAATCGCTTTTTATCTCAATTGTTCAATAATTGCTATCTAACAATATATATATATATATATATATATATATATATATATATATATATATATATATATTTATATATATATATATATATATATATAGAGA
>CCAG010023259.1:0-27818 GCA_001077435.1 Glossina morsitans morsitans
TATATATATATATATATATATATATATATTTATATATATATTTATATATATATATATATATATTTCATTTCATATAGTTTTGAGTTTCCAATGCATCCTAACATAACTGTTTGTTCATCTGTCCATTTGTCTGTCTGCGCAAGTGTATACTATACGGAGTACACATTATCGCGTTAGCGAAAACGAATCAATACCGTCTACAAGTTTCCAAAATAATTTGAAAACTACCAAAAATTCTTCAAAGGACACGCCTACAATGCCCACACGTCTATGCGACAAAAATTTTCATTTTGAAAATAGAAAAATCAGCCGCATCCAGTCCATATAATGGAGCATGAAAATATAGTTCCTTTACTTTTTTTGTCTTTTGCAGGATAACGGTAAGGGGTACAAAAGATTCGGTCACGACCGAATATAATTTTCTTACTTGTTTTATTCTCTTTTTGTCGTTATTTTGTCGGTATTTGAAAGTCTACTTTCTAGCGCTTTTAGGGAGACTTGGATTTTAAAATCATATTTTCGGCTGTGAAGAGTTACAACTATTGTATAGCATAGCTATTTTCATAGTGTGTATGTAACTATATCTACAAAATTTTCATGATCTATATTCCTTCCTTATGCGACGTAGCGACCGTTTGACGCAATTTACGATTTTAAATAATAAATCGGTCACAATGTGAATTAAGACAAGTAAAAACTCAATACAGTCTTTTGTATAACACTTTTTCAAAAAAGTGATTGAAGGAGTGATCCGATCTGAATAGCGTTCGTCCTTGGGCCAAAACAAGTTCCAATGTAGGGAATTTCATCAAAACATCTCCAAAAAATTACGTGTTGTAGGTTGAACACCGAACTTCATCGGAAGGCGTCAGATGGACAGACGGAGAGACAAGCTTCAATCGATTCAGAAACTGACTCTAATCGATTGGTATGATAAAATATGGGTCTATTTCAAATGCTTCTGTGTTGTCACATACACCCGCGTAAACTTAACATAATCTGGTGCTACAAGTGTTGTAGTGTATCACATATTTTATTATAGTTTTTTTATTTTGCAGAAATTCGTTCTCTCTCCTTCTTTCTCTCAGATATTGTTGATAACATTATGAATTTTCACTTATTCTCGAACGCAACCTTCTCTCCCAGCCCAATTATATTTTTTTGAAAACTCGTAGCTTTTAAAAGGCACCGAACAACACGTGTTTATGATTCTTGGAAATGACCCATGTATCATACATGATTCGACGATTTTTTATCATTTTCTTGGTTAATAAAACTTCTGTGTTATAGTTTTCTTGATCTCAACGTAACTCAACGTAAGTTAGAGGTTTACAAAGACCGAAGCAAATGATATCTAACGACGACCGGTCTTGTCTATAGGAATTCAAAAAAAATTATTATGGGGCAATACAGCGGATACATTAAAACCCCGCGGTGCTGACAAGCTTTAAAGCGGTCTGTAGAATTTTGATAGGCGCATTTTCTCTTGGCGCATTTCAGACATTTCTTTTGAATTGCTCCGGACGATTAGAACAAAATCTCTCGACCTTGCCTTCTTAAATGCATGCAATACGTTCTATTTTTTTTTTTTTTTGATAACCACTTTTCTGCAAAAGTTACGACTTTGATAACAAATTAGGAATAATGTAGTTTTTTGGCAATACTAAGATTTCTTCGACTCACTAAGGCGATCATTCTCAACAATTACATATTAGACCCAAATTCTACAAAATTAATTTTCTTGTCGATGACCTTACTATCATTCTTCACCTATTCTAGTCTAAACTTTATGACCGTATAGAGCTTAACCCTTTTTGTGGGTATACTTATATGGCACGAAGTGCAACAAGAAATAGCCCTACATGATCCAAACTTGACCCAGTGGATTTACATACATCATCTTGGTTCGTGGTCGTAAAAATGGGAACACAAAAATATATAGACATATACCAGACATGCAGATGCACAGACGGACAGGCAAGATTAAATCGATCGAAAGTTGGGTCTAACTTAAATCCTTCTCGATGTTGCACAAATCCTCACAAGCTGTTCGCCCTATGTATATCATAAGTTGTGTAAAGTATAAACGTATATCGGGTTTGTGGAATGCCTACTCATTGATTCCTTATCACCAATATCACTTTCCAATGATATTCGCTTTAATCTACATAGTCTGACATCTAAAATGTTAACATTTTCTCTCCACTGAAATCTTTTTCTGACAGTCTGATTGTTTCAAATGCCCAGAGAATAGCAGTGTCATTCACACAAGGAAGACAAGTTCATCGGTAATACAATACAATACAATAACAGAATGTTCAAAGGTAGAATTGAGATTTGAGAAAGAAGTATAATTTTTCATAAAAATAGTTTTTTTTTTTTTTGTTTGTTAAAGTGACTACGTGGGCAAAACATACTCAGCCCGCTAAATGGAAAAATACTTTTGATCCATCTTTAAATTTCGCTTCAATTGATTAAATAATTTTGCTAAACGTAGGTCGAATTAAAAAGCTTAAGTAACTCGAGTAAGATAAGGCAACGAAGCATCAAACACAATTTCCGAATTTTCCTCCAAAACAACATTTCCCATAATCTTCGTTTCGTATATTTCTTGAAATGTACGCAAAAGTAGAAACAAATAGAGTGGGATCGTATAGACTGATGCGGGAAAGGAAACAACGAGATGTCTATGAATAAACCGTTCTGAAAGTGCGCTCATCATCCTAAATCCAACAGCCATTTGAGAGGCATACCTGCTTGCGTTGAGATGCATAAACACTTTATACCATTTTTAATTTTCCCTTTTCTAAAGTCGACATTTCTGAAATCTTGGGAAAGCGAAACTCATTTAAAATGAAATGCATATGGCCAAAGAATACGAACTATCTCCCTCTCTGTCTCACTCTCCCCGATTTTTTACTCCGTTTCTCTCGTTCTTCCTTTTATCAGCATTGTGCATTCCAGTACTTTGGCTCTAAGCTAAATAAGATTTCATTTGAAGTCTTGTATGCGTCTTCAAAATCACTTAAGTGTTACAATTTCGGGATTTATTGAACTTAGCCTTCTAGATTTTGTCTTTTTTTTTTATATGGACCCACGTTCTTATAGCACGGCAACGGTCCGAAAGAACTGGGGGAAGAGAAAGAGATAGTGAGGTGGAGGCAGGAGCCTAGTCGGCATATGCTCAAACGGTAAGTGTCACACCTAGACGGATTGACCATTCACATTAAAGCTACGACAAACTAAACTCGACCGCAGTTAAGATTTGGACCCGCGAACACTAACATTATGGCAGCAAAGCTCGTAGAGCCCTTTCATCCTTACTATTAATAACACGCCATGTCAAGGTGATATGATGTAATCATACGCATTGTATCGCTACACATTTCAATATTAACTCGACTTTACAACTGATAACAGCCACGTCCATAAGACGCTTTAGTTTTCCAAAAAATATTATTATATGCAGACCTCCCTTGTTTCCTATATTGCAAGCAGTTAAGGGAAAGGCCTTTCAATGTTATGCACCACTTTAGTCTGCGTTTTAGATAATCACCGCCTTAGGCTTATAGTGAAGTGACATCGAAAACATAAACTTGTATAATCTAAGCTGAGTTCAGCACATTTACATGTGCGCCACTATTTTGATTCTTGAATTTTTGGGGCAGTCGTACGAAAACAGTGTGATACAAACCCCTTGTTCTTTCTTTCTTTTCTTGCGAATGTCGAACGAATTCAGCCAAAATATCTTAAAAAGTACGGCCTGTATTCAGTCCCACTCCCCGACTGCTTTGCTTATACTAGAAGGGATGTAGGGTGTAAAAATTACGATTTGTCAATAGGGAGAAATAGCTTTATCGCGTCTTCAATGTTTTCATGTATTATGTACGAATATGAATTTATGAATTCAGATCTCCTGAAGGCTCAATATTTTTTACCATTAACAATACATTTTTAATCAGCGTAATACTCTATCCCGATGTGCTGCTTGTCCTTTTCTGCGGGTCCGCTTGTCACAAAAAGCAAAATCCAACTCGAATTTAAGCATTGGTGCAATACTTTAAGTTAAACACAGTTATACTCTTCACACACAGTAGGAAGATTTCCATTTCCTTCAATTATCAAAGAGCTAAGGCTGACATTAAGGATAGGAAGGAGGAAAAGAAGCTTAACTGGAGTACTTAATAGACTGAAATGGTCCAAAAAATAGAAAAAAAAAGAATGTGCTTCAAAGCGTCTGTGCAATTACGCTATTAAGCTTTTTACGTATTTTCTATTAAAGGCGTAGACGGTGTAAAAAAAGAGAATTCCTTTGGCAATTTTTTTTTTGCTGAAAAAAAGTAGTAGAATAATAATACTTGAGGAGATTATTAAGCATACCTTAAAGTAACAGAAAAAAAATGTATTTCTGAAAAATATTAAAAAATGGCAACACCGCAGTCATTCTCTGAAGAAATCTTTAGCTCAAAGGGCTCTGCGGCAAGCAGCACAACTGGTCTAAATTTGGATTCAAAAAAACAAAAAATCAATTTAATTCTTTAATATTCTATCTTATCTTTATAGCGAAATGCATAGGGATTTCTGAAAATATTGATTTTTGTGTACTTGGCGAATGTTTGATTGAAAAAGTGCAATTTTCTACCAAAAAAAGACATTCTTTTATTAATAGAAAATGTTTCAATTGACTTATCGAAAATATTCTTAAGTGTTTCGCCAGAGAATGTTGTTTTGAATTATGCGGTTTGTCGGATTCAAAATCTGTGTTTCGCGATTGACGTGTGGACCGTTCACACATGAAGTTTTTTATTATTTTTTTCCGTTAGATACCATGCCGTTAGACCAGCACCATAAAATTGTCCCCCCAGCAGCACCTGTCTGAGACCGGTTAGCGTCGACTTCAATGCACAAATTGTATGATTGAGTACCAATATCCATCTCCAAAGTTTTAATAGGTCATGTCATGCCCATGACATTTTGCTTACAGAAAATCCCAAAATATTAAGGAAAACATTTTTTGCATCTTGCAATGCGTTTTTTTCCACCTAAAGCTTCAAAGCATTTATTAAGCAATTTCATTTACAAGGGTCCACCCACTAAGTATGATTTGGAAAATGTTTGATGCATGCCATATTATAGAAGTGTAGAAGTGCTTAAGATGATGGGAATGTTACTGACTGACTGAATGAATGGATAAATGGAGAAGATCGTGAAATTCGTCAATAGATCGATAAGTTTATCTTATTTTTTTTTTCTTTTCATATTTGTTTTTTTTTTTGTTTTTGATTTTATGCAGCAGAAAAAAAGGAACAAATTTTTTATACACATATGTACAAGTTAATGTATTAAACAAAATGAAAATGAAAATGAAAATGAAAATAAAATAATAATAAAAATAGAAACGAGAAAAAACGAGAAGAGAAATATTTTTTATTATAAAGAGGAAAACGATAAATAATTATTTAAAGAGAATTATTTTAAAGATACATAAGTAATGAAACCAAGCATACAACTTTAAAATGCGTACCAAAAGTTCATAGAACGAGAAATTATTTTCATTTACGTTAGTTAATAATAATTTTCGATAAAATTAAAACGTATTTCGTATTTCGTATTAATAAGGTATTCAAAGCATTTCATTTGTAAATAAATTTTTCTAAAAACTGCAAAAGAAAAAACTAAAAAAAAAATTCATTTCTTTTTTGTTTACATATTTTATTTAACAAATAAATTAATATACGGACATACACAGACCTACACGTACACAGTCCGCATTTATAACAAATTTATGGCAAATGTTCGAGTGAGATAATAAAACAATACTTATAATCAAAAATTAATTCTTAAGCTCTTTCATTAATGGACGAAAATAGTAAAATATATTTAAAAAACAAAAAAACAAAAAAACAAAAAAATATATAATTAAGAAATAAATAAATTTAAATAATATATATATTATAAAATATTAAAATGCGTATATTTAAATACATACAATATTTTATTATAATTTAAAAAAAAAAACAAAAACAACCAAAATCAATTATCAAAAAACGAATTGTAAATCAGCCAGACTCAAACCGTTTCGATTTCGATCTCGTAGGGAGATTTCTATACCGAATAGCGAAAAATATAAAATATTAAGATTGAAATGAGAATAGGGTCAGCCTAAAAAAAAAACAAAGTGTGTAATCGAATTCCATCCCTTGTCTATGAAATGAGCTGAAGGAGGGACAATTAGAAAATACTCCCCTAAATAAAAAATAGTGGGTGAAGAAGGAAATTGCAGACGTGCACACCGATAGCCAGCCAGCAGGTAGAGTCTAACATGCAAATTGATGTAAGCACGTCTGTCCATTCAATTACCAAAGGAGGGGGGCTATATTCGTCTTGTCAAACTGGTCTCTTCATTGTTGACGAAATTGAATCAATAGTCCGACTATATTTTATACGAGGTTTGCGAACTGTCTTGTTCAGACTTTCGTTATTTTTGAAATATTATTCAACACTTTATCGCAGATATATCGCGCAAATTTTAGAACACCCTATATATAACATCTATATAAATTTTGTCTACTTCACCCGGATATTTAGATGCAGCAATCAAGTTTTAAGGTAGCTGTCATGCAGAATTTGTTAAGAAGCTGAAGACGACTGCTGCAGTTATTTGCTCTATTACTGCCCGTCAGATAAAGAGAGCACAGCCTTATAGGTGGAAAGTTTCTCTGTGGCCGCCACTACAATGCTGATCAAAAGGCGATTTGACAATAGGCCTGCTTGTAACGTGCATTAGTTCTACCCTCCAAAGATGTTCAAGCTTTTCACGATTTCACTTTATTCAGTTTTGATCGGTTATAGGCAGCAAATCTGCGCTGATCATTTGGTTCCTTCAACCCTACGAGGAAACCACATTCCACAAAGTTGGCCATTCCAATGTTTGTTATATGCAAGTCTAACTATCGGAATTTCATTCTGTCCTTGTGACGTGCTTGCGACCGTATCAAAGACTGAATATGTTAACGGCTATCGAAAAGGTGTCGCGGATATCGGTAGCGAAACAAAATGTTTAATTCTATTTTATTACATATTAAAATATCATAAAATTTTAAATATTGACCGATAATGACTTGCCTAACTTGAGTGAAAAGAGTATGGATGAGTAAGAAGAGTATAAAATGGTTGGTTAATTCTGAGCACATCAGTCATCCAATCTCAGAGCATTTTCGCCTTGAAGTTTTAGGCGATCTTGCAAAATATGCTCAGGAAATCTTCGAAATACTAATCACCAGTGTAGTAAATATTTTGGCTTATTAACGATAATCAGGCAAGAGACGTATGGACGGACGAACGAATGAGCAAAAACTGAAGTGCTGAATACAATAAATGCATTTGCATCGTGCATCACGCATTGAATCGACAGTAATCTTTCCTGCCTTGCGTATATAGTCCAACTATTGCAGAAAATCAATGCAAGCAATTTGTAGGAATGTATCGAAAGAAATCGTGTAAAATTGAAATAAAAATCAGTTTATTTCATATTCTCTTAATGCAAACCTCCTATAAAAACAAATCGTCGCGAAAAGGGCGCATTTTTGAAAGGGCTGCAAATCGTACACTCCCCGTATTTTGAGCATGGCTGATGATGTTTGTCAGTGTCATACAATATATTGGTTTGGTAAGAAAGAAATTTCGGCATTTTTCCTCCTCTCCCGTCCTCTCTCTCTCACTCCTTCTCGCCGCCTCTTTCAATTGCGTCGTTATGCATGAACTATATTTGACAGCGAGGGGGAGAGACAGAGAGAGAGAGGCAGAAAGACAGCGAGTATAATGGAGTTTCTTTCTTGCTGAGCCTATTATTATTAATACGAGAAAAATAAACGCCACACCTTCATTATGAAAAATAGTTTAACGTTAGGTGATTTTCCTTTACGCTTTTCAAACTTGTCTTTAGGTAGACATTTGTATATAAGCGAAAATCACTGAATGCTAAGAAAAAATTTACTACTACATACATATGTACATGTGTCCACTTATTAATAAAACCAAAGAAAAGTCAAAAATAAATTGGCTAAAATCGACTTTACTTAGCCTTAAGCCTAAAACATATTTCTAACTCTGTCATCGTAATACTTATTTTGATAAAATTTGCAATATTTCCACTCATCTAACCATTTGCATCCTCTTCTTTGGTTTCATCTGTTCATAAAAGACCATCAAGTAGCAAAGCAAAGTTTCGCTCACACATTTCTATTTAAACCAATATCTGATTGAAACGGAGAAAATAAGAAGAAGAAATAACATTGACTAGCTTTTACATACGGACGTCCTGCACGAACAAAAAAGGTCTCTTTTCATGGCAGAACGTTGGATTGCCGGCATTTGATAACCTCTTTGTCGACATTTAATATTGAACATCTTTCTAACGGCTTCTAGTGTATATGTAACCATTTATCCACCATTCGGAATACATTCACAACGCCTTTCGGAAGCACCACACATCAATGACGCTATGAAGAATTTGAACAGCATACGAACTCGACTAAAGCTGCTTGAAAAACGCATGCATACTCAGCTCTTTTTTTACGCGATCATTTTTTACCCGATTTTTAAATAACACGTTTTACCAATATGAACAAATATATTTTTTACACGAATTATTTGTTCTAGCACGAACCACAAAAAAGTTTTTTTGAGATTTGAACCCACGACCATTGAGTTGCTAGTTGAGACTCTTGCCTACTCGGCCACTCAGGCCGATTGTCATATTGAATTCAAGATTTACATTGGCTCTGGCAATTAAGGAGAGACCTCCTTATATTTGGAAAGCGTGCATTTCGTGCATTGATCCGGCACCATTCTCGAATAGCAAAAATTATTCTTTCTTGCCTCTTCTTCTTCTGCGAATCAGAAAATCAACAACAGACAATTTATCAAGTTGAGTAGAAAAGATCCAATGTGAACACAAACTTCTTCGGTTGAACCTTAATAAAGTTGGCGGTTAGATGTATGTACAACGTATTATCGCGTCGACCACGTAATTATAATCGTTTGTTATTATTCTTTCGCATCACATCCAATCCGTATACTTCCGTCGACTTCCTTTTCGTTTAAATCCTATTTACTTTTTTTGCTTTGCTTTATCTATGTTTAATAGAATCACAATACCACTGCAGGATGTGAAGAACATTTTTTTATTCGTTGCAAACGCTTTTTATTCAACACAAAAAAAAAAAAAGAAAAAAAATGAAAAAACAATTGCTCATATCATCGAATATTATTATGATAATTGTCAAAGTAAGAAAAACTAAGAACATAATGAATAAAGCAATTTAAGTGAAAAATAAAAATGTCCATATAAATATATATAATAAAAACTGTTTTTTTATTCCGGCCATAAATTATTGGAATAATAAATGACATCATGGAACATAGCCAACGTCCTCATCAGTATACATATTTTTTGGTATAGCACACGTTGTCGTACTGTCGCATTCCATCATTTCCTCGTCGCGGCACTTGGCAGCGTGCAATTCTCTTCTAATTTCAGGTGTAATTTTTGTATGTTTCTGCTTTCTGTAGGAGAAATGAGAAATGAACAAATTCTTACATTTTCTTAAGGCAACATTAACCTTAGTAATGCCAAGAGAGCTTCTTTTTGTTCAGACGATATGTCATTTTTGTAGCGTTGCACAAAAGTCAAAAGACTCTGGTGCCACAAAATTGGCATATCTCGTTTATCATTTTCGAATCTCAAGAAGTGAAAAACTGCCGCATCGATAACGCGATAGGGTAGTGCGTAGCGTTTGTCTAAAAAGTAGCGTATAAAAATCGAGTTGGCTCCAGTGTAACCCATTTCGCAGATTTTTAATAGACACGCCGATGAATGCAATACCGGTATAGAGTTCCGTGCTATCACGCTACCAAAGATAATTGCTTCACGTAAAGAGCAATCACCTGCTTCCAATAACGGTAATATAATACCTTTCATAAAGGCTGCAGGTTTAAAAAGAGCCCGTTTCAGTGCATTGTATAAGTGCACATTAAGCCTTTTGTATTCGCACAAATCGTCGCGTATACGTGGCAGCAACACTAAATTATAAAATCTTTGTGCCATAGCTTGGGATAAAACTGAAGAAAATACTCTATAAATAATATAAACCGATGTTATCTCAACTATTTCCTTATATATATGAAACATTTCACATACCTAGTGCCTTGAAACATAGCGGCTGCGCTCCAGTTATGTGGTTCGGTTATAAACAATATTTGCTCCCAATTTCTTAGTCGTGGTATAATTTTGAAAGCTTTAGGTACTTTACCGCTACGATATCGTTTCATAACATCACGTACTCCTTCATACATTTCTTTAACTCTATAATGATAAACTCGCAGTAACGCAAAAAATTAAAAAAATATCACATTACCTTGAATCAACTTCTTCAATTCTTAATGAACCTTCATCGGTAAGCTTGGTTTGAATGTCGGCCTGTTTCTCTTGTATTTTTTCAAAAATTATTTCGGCTAACTTCACAGTGCGCTTGCTTCCTTTTGGATTTTGAAAACGTTCAAATGCTTCCAGGTCTTCGTCATTCATTTCCATATCGTCAATAAAATCATTTTCGCAAACATTAACATTTTCGTCTTCTTCTTTAAGACTTCCTAATTAATATGAAATTAAGCCGTATACATAAACAGTCAACGGTCACAACAAATGTGTTCACAGAGTCCACAAACCTAAATTGAAATTTGCAGAATTCTTTGTTATTAAGCTGGGTAAATTCTCCTCATCCAATTCTTCATCCAGCTTCTGCTTTCTGGCAACCGCTAGTATTTTTTGACTTGTCTTACTATCCATTACCTGAATAAGAACAGAAATTATAACTGTTTTACTGCTGTTTTTCGAGTTTGAGCGGACTCCACGCACTAGGTCACTCGAGTCACCGTAAAATTACATATTGCCGTCTGTTGAACTAGAATACACTTACCGACGATTCCTCAGCACGCAGATGAACTTTTTGCCTGTTTTTTTTCTTAGCCACTTTATTATCCATTAACTGCGCTTCTAAAGAGACATTCTTGACCGGAGCCAACTTCAATTTCTTAGCTTTACCCATTTTAATAAAAGATTTAGAGAGAATTCAAGTAATTTGCAATAAAAGTTTAATATGAAACTTCTTTCGTCCATAAACAGACAAAGTTCTGCAGCACGTGCTTAGCGTTGCCACGCGACAAAAGCTTATCATCAAATGTGGGAAGACTGTTTTGTTTTTTAATACGATTGTAAAGTTGCTCAACATCTAACGAAATTTTTTTAGTCGTTATAATTTCTCAATTAACAAATCATAGCACCCTGGAGCGAAATAGACAAAAAAAACAATATGAAAGAATCACAGCAAAAGAAATAAAGATGATTACTATTAAATTTTTAACTTGTTTATCTAATTTTACTTCTATTTCGTATTTTGAATGATCTAAAATATTATTTGTACTATTATACGAAAACCGAAAAGTAAACAATAGGGGAATGACACGCGAGGCGTCATTTTCATTTTCTGCTGAACAATTGGTGACACAACAGGCAGCCGCGTTACCATACTGTTGGAAAATGTAAATAAAAACATATGGTTTTAGAACCGGAAATAAAGAAATCAACGGAAACGTAGACAACATATTTATAAAAGCAATAGCAATAAGACGATGAATATAAAAGCAAATGAACTGTTTGTTGGTTGGTGATAACGAAGTTACATTAGATATATGTTGATATATATATTAGATATATTTTTGTATATTAATTAATCCATAATTTCGAAACTACCATTTATGTAAAAAACAATTTAATGAATACATTTCAACTTTAAAATAAATGTTCTTTATTGTTTGTCTTCCATTTCTTACAAAATAATGCATGATATAAACGCAACTAGCAAATCACATAATGTAAAAAAAATATGTACATTAGACTAAGGTAAACATAAATTAGATAAATAGTTTCTAAATTTAAAATAAATCGCCTTTATTTCTTTACCGATTACAAATCGTCAGCGTATTGAAGAATATGAGTTTCGCCGTCTTGAAGATCATGCAACATTGCTGTATATAGACTGAAGACCTCAAGCAACTGCCTTGTGGACCATCACCATGTAATCCAACTCTGCCTGCACGTATTATCCACTTGGATAAAAAGTTTAGTGACCACAGATATATTTGACGAGGGATTGAAAAGTTTAAAAGAATCCTGCCAAACTTCAAGTTAAAACAATCGTAGCCTTTGTAGCAGGACAACCATTTTACCAGCTTTCTTTAGACTCGAAATGTGAAAACACATATTCGTAGATTTGCATAGCCACGAGCTGGAGTGTTCAAGAAAACCATTCGCTTTTGCTTAACCATGAGTGATTACAGTGAACGATGTGATTACCATTATTTAAAACTTTAAAACTGCTCGCATTGATGACATATACATATGGATATAAAGTAGGATGATACTACAAAAAGATTCGATTTAAGACTCATGGTCTGGATGATAATAATGTCAACGGCAGAATTGTAAAGAATATGTCGGAAATTAATACTCGCACCGGTCTAGCCATCTTCACAGTATTTGGTGGCTAAAGTATAATTAGCGATTTGAACTTTGAAAACATTGTAGTTTCTCAGGAAAACTTCACTTGAGATGCAATAATCAATATTATTTAGTTCAAGTCAACATCTAAAAAGGATAAGTTACGCCGAATACTCTGTCGATTACATAGTAAAAACAAATTATATTTTATATAAGAAATGCTTCTCCCGGCTTTTTATTGTAGCGAAAATTGACACAATAGGTAACTTTTTCTTTAAATTCATTAACACGATCCTGAGGGATTATCGAAGGGATAAATTTTTGAATATCGGAGACTATTCTTTCCATTTCAGAAGAACGCACATCATTTGTAAGAATCATGAGAGAACGGATTTCCTTTTGACGACGATATTGTACTTTTTTCTTTTTTTGATCAGGATTTTGTTCACATCTTTATTATCATTTTTTTGAGAAGTTCTAGACGAGTTCACGAACAAAGGGAAATTCTCATCATATGTCGTCAATTGTCGACATAATCAAAACAATTGGAGTACTATTTTTCGCTCTCTGTTCGAACAAGTCTTATTTAGGGTATTATGACGGGCTGAACCATAAGCAATACATTTGAATATCACACACTGATAAATGCATTAACGCACCTGGCCTCTTTAACCTTGCAAAATTTTGAAATATGCCCGAATCGCCCGAATAAGCGGTCGGAAGGAGGCAAAATTTGAATTTGATGGATTTAGGGATGAATTTATTTTTGTCCGCTGGATATCTCTGCCAAAGTTTAATAGCATTTTTGAACAAATCATTAACACCATAACTCAATGGGACGTTTCGAACTATACCAAATCTTTCCGTACAGGATCTTGGTATATATGTCTCCAGATTTTTTTGTTTAAAGTCATTATTATTGCTGAAAGAGGTGGCATGAAGGGCAGTGCTAAAAAGTAACATGGTTCTGGGTTTGCCTACCGTTTTATGCTCTTTTAAAGCAGGCTGCTCATAACGTTTAAGATGTTCGCAAAGGAAAAAGTCGGAGGAGATATTCATACGTTTGCCTTCAATGTTTTCACATGTTTCAACAAAGACGAAGAAATTACACTGCATACCAAAGTCGGGATTTGGAGTACTTTTAGCGCCCAGAAACATTCTTAACAATCTGGTTGTTAAGCATCACTGGATCAGCGGGTAATAGAGCTAACTTCACACCATTCCCGGCCGTCCCCGGTGTATTATTTTCAATTATAATCAAAAGACCTTTTCATCTACAGTAATCAGATTAGATCCGATCTCCAAAGGAAGGCAGGCCGATATTGGTGTAACTGTTACGAATACTATCCTGGAAAACACTTACAAAAATCCAGAAATAAGAAAAAAACAAAAACTTTTTATATTTTTTCACTTGAAAATGTGATCACTAAAGTTTTATTTTAGTTGTTGTTGTTTGTAATTTTAAAACGTATTTTCCTTTTTATTGGAATAAGAGACTTTTTCAACTTTTTTTGCTTTTTTCTTTAATAACAACTTCACTAAAACAGAAAAGACACATCAGAAAAATTTTCAGTTGCCTTTTGCTTCGTGAGTTTCGAGTGCTAGTTGTACCGATTGATCACTTTCTGAATCAATCCAAGTTTGTCTGTCCGTATGTCGATGTTGCATTCTTTTGTTCAACCTACACATTTTGACGAAATTCCGTGCATGGACATGTTTTTCTCCAAAGACAAGCGCTATTGAAACGGATTCGGATCGGACTACATTTTCGACCGCTTTCCATGCAGCACCTTACTTTGGAAAGTCGTTGTATAAATAACTGGATTGAGCGAAGCGCTTTAGGATATATAAGGGGTAGGTCATGATCCACTATAGCTGCTTTGCTAAGTTTTGGGTCTAAATGAGTCTAAAATTACTGAATTTAGATAACGAGAGAGAGTAATCGACAGTTAATTTTAACGATTTAAAAAACCTCAGGTGATTAAATTTATTTTCTAAGCAAAACTTAAACGATTTCATTAACAGATGCAGCACCTGAAAGTAGACTGAGGACTTAAAAACATTCCTTACATTTTACAAGCTTTTTCCTTCAATTTCATCTTTGATATATAGGTTTATTTTATAATTTTAACTAAACAAAACAAATTACAGGCAAACGCTTGTTCAGGGATAGGGGTGCAAAAAATATTCATTAACGGCTTTAAATATTCTGCATATGCGATGGGCTATCCGTGTGCGATGGCGTAGTGGAATTATTTTTAATCTGACTTTCATCCACATCATCTTCAGAGATTTCATCTTCTTCAACAGGCAGTCCGGCTGCCCGCATTTGCGCAGTGTACCGTTGTATTTTATTTTCCTGATCTGTTAGCAGTTCAAGTAGATCCTCTTGATCTTTTTGCAACTTTTGATAATTTTCCTTACTAGTAATAGCAGATTCGACCGCCTCGTGTAAACGTTGGCGCAATACTTCCATTTCCTGCTGTAAGCATACATTTTGGGCGTAATATAAATGGGCATCATTGGGAGCCGATTCGTTGGTTTTATTTACTCCGTTACTGCTTGTTAGTGTTGGCGACGATTCGGCGTCATCTTTTTTCGCCGCTGCCAACTGAGCTTTAAGTAGAGTATTTTGATCGACGAGTTGCCTATTCAAAGATTGCACTTCAACTAGTTTTTCTTCTCGTTCCGAATCGCATTCCTCCAATTTCTTCACAGTCTCTTGCAACGAATTTATCTGCGTATCAAGGCCTCGTATAATGCCTTTGTACTGCGCAACCAGCGCCGAGGCCTCGGAGCTTAGAGTAAGTTCTGTCAATTCTATTCCATTTACATCAAATCCTGTCACTAGTTTGACAACTAAGGCTTCTAGCCCTTTAAATAACTTACAGTACTCATAGTCGAGTAGCAATTCTCCAGCTGATTTGGCACGAATTTGAGGCTGTTTGCACGCTCTACTATAAGCCTCGTGACGAGAAACCTCGTTCAATTTATTGCAAAAGTGCTCCTGACCAATACGTTTGATAATCAACTGGCAAATGTCATCACGTTTTTGACTTGGTAAGTTGTTATCATTAAATTGTATGCACAGTCCCATCAGAAAAGCGCACAGACCTTGAACAAGATGTTCATTTTCATCATGTTCATTACCACTTATCTGAGCTGTTAAATAGGCCATTGTACCCTGGGTTTGCAATAATGTTTTCACTGCGCTGGGACAATGAGCGATCCACATGCTCAATAGCATCAATAAGCCGACTTTGCTTTGCAGTTTGTAACTTTCTTGTTGTAAAAGGTTTGTGCACTGTTCCAGTAGCGTAATCGGTTTATGACCACCGGGAGTCGCAAGTAAGACACGTAATAATTCTTGTTTTTGGTGAGTGTTTTCAACGAGCGTGTGCATTAAAGCAACGGCGGAAAACCAATTTGCCAAAGAATCGGACGAAAAGAGCCCGGTGCATAACAGCTGGCCTGTAGACAATGTTGATACATCTGTAGCCGAGGATGGCAGCAATGTTTGAACAACCGCCTGTTGTCCAGAAGAGTTACGAAACAAATAACATTGGAATGAATATAGTACTGAGCAACGTAAGGCTAACAGCTGCTTTTCATTGATCATCGTCATTAGTAGGACAACTATAACAGGTCTTGGTGGGGTGCTAGGTGCCATTACCTTTCTCAATTGTTCTTGATTCTCTGCATTTCCTCTGACAACTTCAGCCACGGTATTAATTGTTTCCATTAGTACATCTGCGGGCACTCCTCCCCCCATGAGTATGCGGCATAAAGCTTCTAAAAGCCCTGATTTGCGCATGGTATACTGGCAAGAAGACACAACTTGTTGCTGATTGCTAGGAGTAACCAGGGACCGGACTACTTGCAACATACAGTGCATATTGGACATTTTCTGAGGAGCCCACCCGGTTTCATCATTTTCAGTACTGGAGAGATCAAACATTGGTGCCAATCGCTGTATATAGGATCCTTCTTTAAAAAACTGTTGATTGCTGGAGTTATTCTTCAAAAGGTTTAGCAGCAAAATTAGGCAATCCTCTACAACGATACCGCCATCTGAACACCCTTCATCTCGAATAATGTCAAAGATTTTGTCGAAAGCGTTTTCAAATGCAACAATTTTTTGTATATTCGAATTGCCTTTAGTAAGTTGTATTAACAATAATAAGGCATCATTTCGTATCACCTCACGGCTGTCCGACAGTAAATCCATTAATTTTGACACGCCCATAGGACTTACTAATATATGTTCTTGCAAATCTCGCGTTTTATTCTGTATCAAGGTTGTTAGTAGCTGTATAGCAGCACGTCTAACACGAAAATCGTACTCTTCTAAATATCCCATAATTAATGTGACGTTTTCGGGATTCTTCAGAAACATCTCAGTAAATTGTTCACCGACATTCAGCGAAACCATTGGATTGTCTGCTTCTTCATCGAACTCTTGTGTGGCCACAATATTACAGAGTGTCTCGAGCACATAACTAATAATTTCGCAGTCTTGGCGATCGTTTTGTAGCACCTGGACCATCGCAGGCATACCCTGGGCTCCTACTTCAACACGATACTTTCGTGACAGAGCTCTAAGAGCACGGCAGGCATCGCGACGATCCTCTAATAGTGTGGCAGATGCGGCATGGTCAACTAGCTTTTCAACCGTTTCTGCCGGGCTTGGCTGCTGACCAGGCTCTGATGCCCCCAGTACTGTTTTAATACCACTTTTCAAGAAATCCATTCTCGGAAAATAACTATGCCTTATTAACGATATACTTTATTAACAACACTACATTAACCGTCCTGCCCTTACTTAAAAAATTAACTAAATGCCAACAAATAATTTTCACTTTATCGTCATATTCAGTGTTACCATGTAAGTTCGCTTCTTCTTTTTTTTGAAATTTGAAAACTAAAACTTTAAACAGAGTTGATAAGAGCAAAGTAAAAGCATGTTTTTCATACGAAAAGGTATATATAAAATTTCGTCAAGCCCATTTACAGTTACAAAACATACCCCATGTTTTTTTTTTTTTAGATTTCGAAACTAGTCGGACGACGTCAAGCCTTTAATACATTTTTGAATCTTCAATTTAACTATTTTTGATCATTTCCCATTGCGCTTCCCAACTATTTTGGTCACATTAACAATAAACAGCGAGAAAAGTGTTTGTAAATTTATAGTTAGTCATGATGTCAACATTAACCGTTTTCGCTTTTCTAATAGGTTAATTTGAATTCAAAATATCTTTCGATATTTGGATATCACGTGAATTAAAAATGAATAATGTCTCAAGCGAATGACAACGGACGATAAAAGATGGTTGTCACGCGACAATACCATACGAAAAACATCGTGCCCCAAGATTCGTGAAGCTGCGCAAATCGCGCCACAGCCCAGGTTGAAGCCACGTAAGCTAATACTTTGCGGTCGCAAGACTATAAAGACAAAAGAAAAAGGAAAGACGATGTCACGACTCACACATCTTCAATGGCTCGGTACAAATTAAGAACGCTTGCTTGAGGCGTTTTTATGAAATCAAATTGCCTCGTTCGATTACAATTTGTTCGAGTTTCTTCTGAAATCTCCTAATGGCATAAAGATGATTTTAAAGAAGAGCGAGAGAGAGAGAGAGAAAGAGAATCGTTTACTTTAGTTTTTCAGCTAATAATCCCAGAAGTTCTTGCTGAAGGCAAAATGATTGTGGCAAAAGGTTATCGATCAAGCAGACATGTATTTGGTATAATAACATTCCTTAAAAAGATAAGAAAAATGTCTATAAGTTTTTATATAGACACACCATCAAGTTTTTCCTTCGCCTATTACAATTCCATAAACCCGATCTATTTAATGTATTTTTATCATAAAATTAACCAAAGCGAAAAATATAATTTTTGTTATTGCAGAGGAAATTACGCAGGAATACCAAATGTAGAAAGTTCCAATTATATTACATCAAACTATTGTTTTATATAATTTGATGCTGGCAACAATCTTTCATTGAACACATATTGAAACATATATGAAAGAGATGAACCTATTCTAAAAACGTTGAGTTAGACAATTATAGTTACCATTCCCACATCAAAGAAAGCAAACATATAAGAGTCTCTCTTATTTCTCTTTGAGGAGAAAACGGATGTATTTTACGCATATATTTTTGTAAATTTTGTTTATTTTGCAAAATATGTCGAGAAGAGTGAAATCAAGTTCAACCTGTACCAATAACATTAGACGCAGTATAGTTTAATTAGTGTTGTGGTATTTTGCTATCAATAATTAGAAAGAAGAAAGTTCTCTTTTTCTTTTTTTTTTTGATTAAAAAGAAAATTAAACGGCAACCATAACAAATGGATGAAAAGAAACTAGAATGCTTAAAGCAAAAAAGTCAAAGTGATCTTTCGACATCAATTGAAGAATGTGGAAACATCAACTGGACGACATTGTCTCAGTGGGTACAGTGTATTTGTGTTGTGACATTTGATTTAAATCTAGGGCAGGCGTTGGAATACGTGTACCCATCTGAGTTTAAACCAACTGAACAAGAAATAACAAATATCTGCTATTTGGCGTTTCCGGATTCCAATTCTGGTTGTATGGGCGACACGAAATTTCATGTACGTTTGCGAACGTCCCCCGATGGAAACATATGTAAAAGATTGCTGCAATTTCAAGTTTATAATAATGACTGTCCGCCTATACTCAAAGCTGACCAAGCGCATTACTGGGGTTTTGTTTATTTCAGGCAAAAACGAGATCTAAACTTACCGCGCGGATATTTCCAGAAAAGTTTTATTATAATTACCCGCTTACCCTTCTTTAATCTCTTCTTTGAACTGCTCAACTATTTGGCACCCAAATATTTTAATACAGGCAAAAGTATACTGCAAGAAGCCTGCATACAAATAAATTCAAGGTGGCCGTCCTTGCAAGTGGGTGCGTCACTGAATCTCCCATTATTTGAAAACTCCTATCAAATCCTTATTCCAAAGGCGAGTAGTCGGAAAGCGATTGCACCAAGTGAATCTCTTGAAAATTTTAAAGTGGAGCGTGCTCAAGTTCTTCATCCTATGCATAATAAAATAATTGCATCCGTTAATGAATTGGATCTTTTTCATAGTTTAGGATTTATTGTCGATCATATGTACACCTTATGGGAATTAGTGCTCACCGCCGAGCCCATTGTGGTTATAGGAACGTCGCCTGCGGATTGCTCACATATGGTTCAAACTCTGGTTGCCATAATAGCTCCATTAGAGTATTGCGCCGAAGCAAGACCATATTTTACCATACATGACAGTGAATTTAAGGAGTTTACCCGCGACCGTGGAAAAACTCCGCCGCATCTTATATTAGGCGTAACAAATCCATTTTTTGTAAAACTTTTAAAGGATTGGCCCCATTTATTGCGATTAGCCGATAATCAGGTAAATATCGTCAATAAAAATCTTCATATTTTATATCTGACCTTTGTAATTTGCTTTAAATCCTGTCTTTTTCGATCACTTAGGTTAGCTTGCAAAAACAGCAACAATTAACAACTAAAAATGTTCTTAATTCAAATTCAGTCACGTCTATCGGAATTGCAGGCCCTTTAAAGACTTATAACTCGAATCAGAATACGACTGGGAGTAATGGTGGCGAATCGTGGATTCCTGGCTTATACACAAAGTATAAGCCTTTCCTAAAGAAGGATAAATCACTCATTAAAAAAGTTATGTTGGGCTTGAAAACTAAGCGCCCAGAACATGTGCAGACAGCATTGCTAAGACGACATCTGCTTGAATTAACGCAAAGTTTTATGATACCGCTAGAGCGGTATATGGCTTCTCTGATGCCATTGCAAAAAGATATTAGTCCGTTTAAATCGGCGCCAAACACTAATGCTTTTAAACTGGATGACTTTCTTGCAACCCTTGAATTATCGGGTCCACAGTTGACGTCAACTCTGAAGGGCGATTGGAAAGGTCTTTATAGACGATTTTATTCTTCACCAAATTTTCGCGGTTGGTATGATTCCCGTTACACAGAATTGCAATTAACATTACAAGACCTTCAACTGCAAGCACTCTCTGAAGCGAACTTAGAACAATGGGCGCGCGATAAACAGGAGGTAGAAATAATTGATATGATTCTCAAATTGAAGCAAAAACTGAATCTCTATAATGATAAATTGGCAAACGAAACCAGTTCCCTGTGTGCCAAACGTCATACGCATAGCGCGACAACAACACGAGACCAAATAAGAGCTCAAATTGATTGCATGAAAGAATTATTACCGCAGGACTTAAAGAACATTGTAAATATATGATAAAAGGACTTATTGGAATTATCACATCCATCAATAGTGATCCATCACATACACTACGTATGGAGATAAATCAAGCATACGTTTATATACCAAGCTTTAATTATTGAATTAAAGAACTAAGTTTGTACGCAGGTTTAATTAAATTCACATTTTCTATAATTTTTCATGTCTGATATATTAAAGATGGATAATGATGATCCGTGAAGAGCGAGATTCGTTAGCGCCCCTCTCCCTTTCAAATTATTAATGTATTTGTATATATCGATTAAGTTAAGATGACTCGACTTGTGTTAAGGAAAGCTTCTAAGTTGCAATCTAGCGAATATGTAAATATATAATGAATGTATACAAAAATCGATTTGTTTTATGTTTTGCATCAAAAGGATTTATTATTCTACTAAGAGAGTTTTGAGGAAATGCTCAATGCACTTCGCCAAATCATAAGATCCGTCGAGAAAATGAGTATCGTTTATATTGGAGAAGGAATTGTATGCGCGTTGGACAAATCGGAAGCAATTTCCTGATTTAACATTTAATTTTAAAACATTTGGACCGATCGCTTGAACTTTTGTCTCAATTGCAATTCGAATGAAGACTAATGGAAAAATGATGCACAAAGTGCCACCCAATCTAATATAGGACTTATGCAGGCAAGTGAGAATTTTACAGGCATAACAGGCATTACCCAAATAAGAACAAATCGACTGCTTTACTTCCTTCGACCTACATCTTCCCTTAAGAGTATATGAAGTTTGTGCGGATGTATGCAATACCCAGAAGGTCGTTTGATACACCCATCTTTTATTATACATATATATTTCAAAATCATTTTCTGAATCGATCTAAGTTTGTTTGTCCGCCCGGCTGTCCGTCCTGCTTCCTTGTGTTTAACCTATAGGCCGCAATTTTAGAGATATTATGATGAAATGTGATACACTGACATATTTCGGTCTAGGAACGAGCGCTGTTGAAAATCGTTCAGATCGGGCCACTGTTTCCACTAATTCCAATATGAGGCCTCATTTTGAAAAATCGTTATTTGAATAACTATGAAGCAAAATGGTTTGGGGTAGTTAACGGTGGGCCGCGTTCCACTAACGTCTTTTTATTATACCCTACATCAACTGTGGTCCAAGGTATATTAAGTTTGTGCGGATGTATGCTACACTCAGAGTTGAACGCTTTTGAAATGAATTGAAATGGACGACGTTTTCGACCACTGACATTATCCCTACTATCTCTCCATCTATTTTACTTTCAGCAATGAATTAATAATTCTGTTCCTATTAATTCTTATCAACACCGCTGTTAGAAGTCTTGTTTTTTTTGCAAAATACCTTCTCTACACATAGCTCCGTTCCTTTCTTTGTAAACAATTAAATATTTGATCTTTTCGTTTTAATATGTTCTACCCTGAAGAGTAGAATGTCTATGTAGGCATGTGGTAAGAAAAGGGGGCGAAAGGTATCAAATTTGTTGTGGCAGTAACTTTTGACTTTAAACCAATCAAACTCAAATCAATATCTTTTTTTCAAGTTTCTTTGTAAAAATATTGAGGTTTAGCGCGCTTTTTTCAAACATCTTTTTGACAAGAGTTTCAAGAGAGCTCTAAGAGGCTGCTTTCGCCATTAACTGTTATGTAAAAAGAAGGATAATAAAAAAAAAATTAAAAAATTGCAAGACTTATCGTGAATGCCGTTTTTTGTTCTCATTCATTAATGCATTTTTATTTTTGTAACTTTTGTAATTCAAATCTGCAAGCTTTAATTGGACAATATTAATATATGTAATACGTATGTTCAATTACAACAAACCTAATGATAAGTATGTGCGTGTACTTCTTTGCAATACACATGTATACAAGTTAATTCATTATATATACGTTTATAATATTTGCCTGTCTAAGTACTAACTAAACTAAGAGCATCACATAACGATTGCATTCGTTTTAAAAATACAAATCTCTTCTCCAGTCACTTCAATCGATCAATTAAGAAGTGGGTCAAATAGGAAATTATTATACTCTAAATATTGTTAATGCTTTACTTGTAGTTCCTTATGCGCATACGCATAATTATTTGCCAAGTGCATGCGCATTACTGATGTTACATAACGGTATCGATTGTTATTATTATTATTATTATTATTATTATTAAGGCAATGGAATACTTGCTTTGTAGTCGTTTATTACATAACAGCCCTATAGTATTAGCTAACACATGCTGTTAACAAGACTAACAGCAGCTTAAACATCATCTAATGTGGGCAATGATATAACTATTTCACCAATTGGTTGTACATCGGTGCCGTCATTTGAAACGACGATACGTTGTTCAGCATTTCTCTGTTTATTTGTTTTTAAGACAATTTCATAGCAATTGCTGTCCTGAGTTGTCTCATTTGACATTTCAAATAGATTGGGTGTTAGGATCTGTTCAGTAACTTCTAGGCTTTCGATACGTGTCGTTTCTAAACGGTAATAGCCATTTTCATCGACCCGATAAGTGAAACGTTTATGCCCGGAAGGCAGTTGATAATCATGTTTTTTAATAAGATGCACTGAAAGCGATTTGCCATTTTTAAATGGTTTGTCACAGCAATGACAGATATAAATGAATGGCGTGTTTTCATGGACTTCTAAGTAATGCTAAAATTCACATTAAAATTAAAAAAAAAGAGAGAAATAAATAAACAATTCATATAAAATTATTATATTACCCACCCGTCTGAGAGATTGATAGGTGCGGACCGTGTAATTGCAACCTGGTTCTTCACACCGGTGCACTTCTTTAGTGTGCACTAATTGAACATGTTGATTGAGGTCAGATTCGCGTACGCAACGATACTCGCACTCTACGCATTTAAATGGCTTATCCTTTAAATGACGATAGCGTATATGAGTGGCTAGTGCACTAGCTGATGAACATGTCATATCGCACATATTACATTTGTAACAATATACGTGTTTTACCATATGAGAACGCAACAATTTCTCCACTGCAAAGAACTTAAAGCACTGAGCACATTGGTACTTATTGGCTTTAAAAAATTTTAAGTTACAGTTAATAATAACGTGAGTTCCGTAAGACTCTATAATGTATCTATGCACTTACTATTATTGTCGGATTGTCGACGCAAATGGTCGAAAAGTGTAGTTTTGGTGCGAAACAATTCGCCGCAGTGGAAGCAAGCGACCTGCTTTTTATTCGAATGTGTTCTAATATGTTCAATAAGTCGGTATTTGTTGTCCATTTGCTTATTGCAGAAAATCCAATTGCATTGAATCTTTGGTCTTTCATCGTCCGGGGACTTTTGTATTTCGTATTCAAAGGAAGCATGTTGCACAATATGGTCTTGAAATTCAACAATGGATACAAAAGTTCTCTCACAATCCGTCCATTCACAATTAAAATTACTCTTAAGTTCTGGTATTTTATCGCACAATCTAGCTGGCCCACAACACTTTGGTATAGTCGGGTTTATATCACACTCATATTTCCCCTGTACCAACAAGGCGTTATAATAGCCGTGATAATAGATATGCCTTTGAATCTGGGTTAAACACTTTGTACTAAATTCACAGGAACCCCAAACACATTTATAGATAGCATCGCAATCAGGATTTAACGCTTCCAAGTGCTCCGTTATATGACTATTCAATTCCCAGTCGCTGATACACTTCGCCGAGCAATCATTCCAGTTGCACGATATCAGGAGCGGTTCAATCTTTCTTTTCTTGCTGCTCATTTCATTGAACTTAAATATTAATTGATTATTTGAGGAATTGAATAACGTTACACACACAAATGTGTCAAAAAAAAAAAAATGCCCAGACAAAGTTTTTCTACACACCAAACGCACCGCAACTCCTACAGAATAGAATTTTTATGATATGTTTCGTAAAAACCGTATGATTTTGACAGTAGAAAATTTGTTTCTGGAAAACATAACAAAAACACAAGGTTTAATACAATTTAAATGCAACAGAAAGAGACGGCTCCAAATATTTACGCTTGCCAACACTTTTTCAATATTGCGCGGGGTGATCATGTAAGCAGGCGAGTATCGTCGTGATTATGGTTTGGCTTTTTTTCGGAGAAAATTGATTATCGACAAGAGGCTAATCAGGTATCATCGTCGCCAGCTTTCCAATACTTCTCCTCAAATTCCACAATACAATGTATTAATAAGTGAGAGAGATGTAAAAAATGAGAGCCAATTTGACGTTTATTTGTTTTGTATAAACAAACTACACATGGTAACCGATACAAGCGTCCAAAATGAAATGAATAGAAAATTATATATAATATGTGAGGGTATATGTAGCTTAATTTAGCTCGATATTTAAAAAACAAATGTGCTTACTTTGACCAAATCTTTTTTTCTTTTTCTACACAATTCTTTACTTTCTTTCTTTACTTAATTTGTTAATTTTTTAATTTTTGAATTAAGAAATCTTTTTCGAACAACTGTTCATATTTTTCTTTGGCAGTTGTTTTTTTACAAACGCAACTCTAAGAGAGAGTTGGGGTAACTTTGCTTGGTTTATACTCAATACTAATGCAAATTTCTTCTTAGCGACAGCAATTTTATTGTCGCCAGATTTGACGTAGCTGGGAAAGCGTATATAATGATAAACGCCATCAAGTTTGCCCACGTGATAAGATTCGCTTGGCGGCTGTCGCCTGTTTACATAATCACACCCAATTTCTGTCCTCCCTAAAAAATTTCAAAATTTGCTAATTATACGATGAAACATATACTTATAATCCTTCATTTCTACGAAGCCAAGGAAATCAATATTAACCCTGTTACTAATTTGCTTCATTGATTGAACAAAACTATGTAGTCCACTCTTTATTCGCCTATCCGTCCAATTCAGAACTGTCGACAAGGCATAAGTACTTCCACGACCTCCCTACGACCTCAAAGGATATAACATCGGCCTTAACTGTTTCAGTAGACATTAACCGCCTGCGCACAAACGTCAATGTAGTGCCGTATTGAAAGTTCTTGTAATTGTTTTAAACAATAAGAAGCAATAGAAGCAAATACAGAGCGACCGTTCAATCAATTGACTGGAAAATTAGTGCAAGGTGAGTTATACCTGGGCTATTGATTCCCACGCCTTTCGTTTATTTCAATAGATATAATACAAGAAAACAAACATGGTTGGAGATGTCTCCTCCAATAATGGTTCGTTTAGGTGATTTAAACCAATGAGGACTTGAGTTTATTTTTTCTTTTTTAAGATTTTAAAGTATTTTATGCCAAATCCAATGGAACTAGAAGAAATTTTAATTAATTGAAAGCAAATACGCCAGCGAATAGTAGCCGACTGAAAAGAAATACATTTTCTTTAAAAGTAGAATATTGTATAGATTTGTATGTTAAACTTTTTACTTCCATTTTCGTTTCTCTACCTCTCCCTATCTATCGTCAATAAATGGGATTGCAATTGCTGTCATGCCGCTTAAAATAACCGAACCTAAGAAAATAAAAAATAAATACATTCCAAATCAATCTGAGATTCTGGATCTATTTAATCGATTTAGCCGTGTCCGTCCATCGTCAGTTGTTCAGATTTGAAGAAAGACTATGCACAAATAATGTGCCCAGAATAACAAAGCAAATCGAAGAACGAAAAGGAAAAACCTCAAGAGAAAAGAAAAAAAAAAACGAGAAAGATTTCGAAATATTGCTGTCAACAGCCAAATAGATACAGCAGATTTCGATCCAAATTTTGGTGCACATAATTACCAAACAAAATTTTCGTGAAATAAGCAAGCGCGATAACAAAAAAATTTTGCAGTTTTTGTATATTGAATTGGTGAGTACTTAACAAGTTGCTCATATAGCCGACTATAACTTGCTTATTAGCTTTCTTTTACTGTAATCGAGAAATCGTAGGTAACCCCATAGGAAACTATGTAAACGGTATTTGTTTATGAGCTATTTAATTGGAGAAAGAGCGTAAAAAAAGTATCGCATTGATGGCGTTTTTAAAATTGGTTGAACCTTGCGGTGTCCTTTGGACTATAACCACCTTACATTTTAAATATTCATACCGATTTTACATAAATCTCCTTCTTTTCAAGCTATTCAGGCAAATCCCGAATTCTCCTAAGCAACGTACGAAATGCATCTTCCAAGATTCTGAATAGATGTGTACTTCAACGTGTCGCAATCAGAATGCTTTTAATTTTGATAATAGCACAACCAATAATCAGAGGCAATTTTACACAAGTCCTTACAAATTATTCACAAAGTATGTCGATGTTTCTCTTGGATTTTAATTCATTCCTTAAGTTAATGCTAACGCAGTGACTTTCCACATCACCTCAACTTGTGTCTATAAAGTTAAACAAGGAACCAATTTCATTCCTTAATTTGAACATGGAACTATTCGCTCACATAAATCGATGGAGCAAATGTACTATTAAGAACACTAGCGTACCATCCATCTTGCGGCGTATGGTTCAAAAATTCTTAAAACATAGATAGAACTGCTCAAGGACCCTACTTCCTCGTACCATTTACATAGAGCTGTGTTCCCCCGTGTGCCAACACCTAAAGTAACATTCATTATTTCGAATTATCAAACAAACTTACATACTAATAACTTTTCGTGTTTTTTCCAACATTCTGCAAGCAATGTTTTTGCATTAATGAGATGCACTTTACGCGCCCATGACATTCTGGAACAAATTTAAAAATTTTTTTAAAAAAGTTTTGCCACCCCTTTTATTGCGCTTATTACAGGCTAAGTGAAAATAAACAAAATCTTATGGTTGAAAGAATATGTGTTCACGTTTATTTAGCATGAGTTTGGGCCTTTCGCATCTGCGTAAGAATGTTAGATAATTCCTCACGCTTTCTCTTAGCGCGGATGTGTGTGCCAAGGCGGCGTTTTAAAAATTTCAAAGCACGCTTATCTT
>CCAG010023261.1:0-29580 GCA_001077435.1 Glossina morsitans morsitans
TTTAGCATGAGTTTGGGCCTTTCGCATCTGCGTAAGAATGTTAGATAATTCCTCACGCTTTCTCTTAGCGCGGATGTGTGTGCCAAGGCGGCGTTTTAAAAATTTCAAAGCACGCTTATCTTTGGACACTTTCAACAATTCCATTGTCCTCTTTTCATAAGGAGCGTGTCCTACCACCTCACGCACCAAATCGCGCATAAATTTAGTATGACGAGTTTGAATCTGTAAAAGCGAAACCGAAAAATAAATATTTGCATTAAAAAAAAAACATTCAGCAAAAATTCCTAACAAATTTTCAAACAACTTTCCTCTGCAAACTTTTTGCGGATCTTAAAATGCAAAACAATATTAAAACGATCAACGCAAAGACTCTTTTTTTTGTTATCATCTGCTAATGAATCTAGGCTAACTATTCGATGACTATTGAACAACCAGTACTTACATTTTTCAAGCGAGAACCACGTAAACCTTTGACTTTCTTGTCGCCAGTATATTTTACATTCTTCACCTTTGTTGTTTTGTGTCCCTTATTGAGACCGATGCAGAGTTCATAACGTACGGCCATTTTGACTAAAATGTAAAAAAATTTCAATAAATTAAAAACAAAAAAAAACACGTTGAAGTATATATACTGTTCAACTGATTTTCGGCTACCAACACAATATTTTTAATATTCTTCGACTGATGTTATAAATAAACAGTATTCTATCATTTCTTCACCTACCTTCGCAATTGTCAGAGGCGGAAAGAAGTTTTTATTGAGAAGAAAAGTCAAAACCAGGAAATAGCATTCGGAGCAAAGCGCAGGGTTGTTAAAGTTAGGTATTGGTTTTTTAGGTTTTGACAACAGCAATTTATAACAATGTGTCTTCATTAGAAAGCAAATTGAATATGCTATTTGATTAATATTACAGATTAGCACGAACACGAATTTTTACCCACTATTCTAAGCAATTGATATTTCTATAAATTCTCTTATGATTTGTTGAAAATTGAAAGGCATTTAATAATTTTTGTAATAAATATTCGTACCTGTTCCATATGTTTTCAAATGTAAGAAGATTTTCGACGTCTAATTACTTCATTTATCAGTAAATAAATTTAGTTGGTATCGGGACGTGCACTCAGATTTTATCAACAATCAATTACAACAATTGTAATAAATAGTTTTTGTAATCATTTTCTCAATAATGCTTTACGTTATTGCTCAACCATATTTTACACTTGAAACAAACCTTTTTTTTTGTTCATTGCACTTTTGTATTTAACTACAAAAATTTTACGTTTTTTGTTGCGGATTTTTTTTGCCTTATAAATAGGTATTAAACATGCATCTGAAATTTCAAATTATTAAGCTGCATACTAAATCGTCATAAAATTTTTACAGGCTAAGATCAATGATTCAATGATTATTATGGCCTTTTTGCTTTTTTCCACCAAATGTTTATTCAATGCACGTCCGCACGATCCGCACGTACTAGCGTACTTTATGCCATGTAAATAATAGACTTAAGTTCCGAGTTTATTCTATGATACGATTAAATCGGATTTGTTTTGTAACGTTTATTGTAATCCTGTTTGCTACGTAAAAATATGCTTATTAAAAAAAGGATATAAATACAGGTCTACAAGCTTCGTCTTTGTTTCGTTTGTATCTGCTAAGTTACCCTTAATAAAAAGTTTTATGGATTCTAATTAAAGAACTTTTGAACGTGTTTGTCCCCTACATGTCCATTCGATTTGGTAATCATTGCGAATATTGTGTTTATTTATTTTTTTGCAGAAAAATGGTTAAAGAATACAATAAGAAACATACAAAAATACTCTCATTATACGATTTACGATTATCTTAATGTTGTAGATTATATTACTTGATACACACAATTTCAATGAATTCTCTTATAGTCTTATACAGTGTACTACCGACTACTTTTTAAGCCACACGCTAATTTTTTACAAGTATTTATTGAATGCAACCCTATGTATATGTGTTAACCGGCCATATTGTTATTGTATGTAGTGAAGAAAAGGCTACTGTTCAAGACACGTGTTTAGGACGAATAACTAATAGTGAAAAACTGTGAAAAATTGAGAAAAAATTTACCAAAAAAGAAAAAACAATTAAAAAACAGTAAAAATTAATTGCGTCTGCAGTAATCAAAAGAATATTTTTCATTTGTAGCTTTCAAATTAAGGTGAGTGTAAAAAAAATGTTTAAACCGAAAACGTAACCTAGCTCACTGTTTTCTGGCAAACAAAATTTTTTGCATAATTTTCTTCGTTATAAAGAGAGTTTAAAATTTATCGTGAAAAATACCTATTTGCATATAAAGTCTTGTTTTTTGCATTTTTCCATTGGGAAGATAAAGCGCCGCTGTATATTGTTTCTTTTTTTTTTTCCATATATTTTGTTTAAATATCGATTGAACGTAAGTCGCAGTTGTAAAAATCAGTCTGTCTACGGGTGTGTGATGGCTGGATGATGAGCAGTGTATATTGTATGCAGTTTTTTTTTTCTATAGGGTTCGTGTATAACATAATCAATATTGCCAACACCTCGTTTTTTCGGTGACTGTGAAGTCACTGATAATATGCACGATTTCGCATAGATTTAGATGATTTTTGTTGTGAATTCGTTATTGGCCTACAAAAAAATTATTGGAATCATTGAAATTAAGGCAAATCGTAAATGTTTTTGTTCTTTCTTTAAACCAACAGAACCAAAGAAAAGGAAAAAGAAAAGTGTGCAATAAGCAATTGTATACCGGCTAGGGAATGCATCAAGGTATTTCCCGTGTTTATAAATCGTTCTATATTTATGTATATATACATATCTACATATATATAGATATATTTATATATATATATGTATATGCATATATATATTCAGGGGATGAATGTGCTCAATTATAAACTCAGTACAAAATATTTAATATTTCATAATCAGAAGCAAAAAAGCAAGAAACGCGTGCATCTTTCATTTTTGAATTGTTCCAATGAAATTAATAAGTATTGCACTTCTTTTTCGATTTGACTGTTATATTATTGTGAAGATCTATTATAATAATAATTACGTATTTTTCTTAGTCTATTTGTTTTCATTGATAACCTTTAGGTTCTTTGTGTCGTTATATATTTAAATTTCGCATGAGTATACTTTATTTGTTTAACATTAACACTGACATTCAGATAATGTGCATTAAGAAAGATTTTTTATAATTGCATTAAAGAAATGAAAATAATTCAAGCATTCAATGCAGTAAACAGAGCAGAGGGTTTTTTCTATTTTTTTTTTTTCAATAAATATTAATTAATTGAAGGCTTGAACACATCAATATAACGATCTTAAGTAGTTTGTATTTATTACCAGTAAGAGTTTTCATTCTTTTTGTATACTTAAAGACACACAGTAAACACATTTTGTTTCACACTATGAAAGTGTCCGTGAAAGTATGTGAGCAGACATTTGTGTCGTGGAAGTTTTATTATATTTCTAGAGAGGAGGCACTGCTTTTGGCGAGTTCTTGTAATTTTCGATCTCTCATTGGCAAGATGGCACGCCCAACTTGCTTTTTTAATAGTGCCCTAGTCTCAACGAGTAAAATCATAAAGCCAATCTGATAATAAAATCAATACAATTTCCAATATTGGCACTCGGTACAACTGAGTCAATTCCCAAAGATTCTCAATAGAATTGAGATCGCGCAGTTGACTTGGCCATTCAATGATATCCAAACAATGCTTGCGGAACCATGCTTTCACCAAGTTGGATGAACACCACAGATCATTATTCCCATACCAGTGGCATATTTTCTTCATTACAGTTTCCAAGAAGGTTTTATATATAATGCTATCCACAATGCTACCTATGAGATGTATGTAGTATGGACTTTTTTTTCCTTTTGACCGACGTACTTTCCTTCCCGGCTCATTACCATACTAATTTACTTTTTGCTTCATAAATATTTCTTCACTTTTTTCGTCTTCTGGTCTGCATCAAATTGTATGGGCTAAAGCAAACTCTCTCCGCTTCTCCAAATTAGCAAAGAAACTCTAAGCAAAGGTCGTTTCCGAGCTGCTCTTCCTGGTGAATTGGCGGCTAATACTCATCGACAAATAGTTCGGACTTATATATATTCCCAGTTTCATGGGAAGTAAGTACCTCTAGACAACTCGGCGGAATCTCTTTTTGCTAAGGGAAGTTGTCGTGACTGAGCTAGTGATGCGGCAATAAATTTGCACGTTTTTCCCTGATTTCAAAGTTGATGATGTGCTCGGCCTATCTAATATTATTGTAAACTTAATCCACATTGCAGTTACTTCTCAACAAAAAGAATTGATCTTCTTCATTGTCCAATTAAAAGAGCTACTAAAGCAACATAAAAGCCCCCAAATTTATACTGCGAGAACTAGCTCACGTATGATTCGCGGAATAACTTTGGAATAGTGTTGCGGCGCGTAAAAATGTTGCGTGGGCCTTGTTAGCTTTGCTACCTTCTACATTTTCTGTTGTATACAACTGAGAAATATACCTTGCATCTATTTTCCTTTCTGCCCATCTGTGTAAATCTTTCAGAAAACATCTTCCAGATCGGAACGCATTTCGTTGTTTTAATTGCGAGCTAAATTTCAGAAGCAAATTGATGAAGAAACCGAAGCTAAGCTTCTTTTAACTAGACAAATAAGATGATGGTGTTATTAAGTTTATTGACATTATTCATGAGCTTTAACTGAGACGATAAATAGGCGGGTATCAAGTCAAGTAAGTCAAATTAAAAGTATTTATTTAAACATTTCAATTCGGTTAAAGGTATGCATTGATTGTTTCGTTGAAATGTAATCCGTGTGAGACCCGCAGATATCAGAGAAGATGGATTGCGGCTGCATTCCTGCATTATTGCTGAGCGGAAGTCAGTCCCTTATTTAATAAGGTAAAGAAAGCTGCGTTAGTGCTTCTGCGCACCGTGGTCAACGAGAGAAGTCATTGCCTAAATTTACAGTTCTTTCATCATATAATCGGAAATCGAATTTTTCTTTTTTTTCCTATGAGGTATAAAAATGAAATCCATGATGTAGAATTTTGCATAGGGCGCGTCAAGGAGTTTTTCAAAATGTTCGTTTCAATTCGAACTCCTTCCGTTCTTCGCTTAAATTGTAAAGGGCAAGGACAACATCTTCTTCTTCCCTACGTATTGAAATGAAGAAATTTTTGTTTAGAATAAGAGCGAAATAGAGAATAGAAGCACACATTGCGAATGTAAACAAATCAGGTGGCAAAAGAGGCAAAGCTAAAAACTTAACGGGAGAAAGTATTCAACGGTAATTATTTAAAAAAAAAAAAGCAAAAAAAAATGTAAATTTGTAATGAGAACAACGCTTTCCGATTTTCATGATATGATATTTTGGTTTAGTAGATGCTTGCTTATCAATCTGCTAAGGCCAGTTTTGTGCCTGACGATAACGAACGCGTAAATCGATACCAATCGAAATTAAATCTTTTTAAATTTTGAAAAAAAAAAAAAAAAAAAAAAAACTTTTTTAAACTTTCATATATGTCGTAAAATTAGTTTGCGGCAGTTTAAATGTTATTATGATAAAGCGGATCCGTCTTTTTGCCGAATAAGATAATTTTAACGATTGAAAAAACATTTAATTAAAAAGAAGCGACCTGTGAAAAATTTTGTAACGATTTCATAATACCGTAACCGTACAAATTCTTTAAAGCATTTCGTCAAGTGCTGCTGCCGTAATTGTGTTTGCTTTCATTTTATTTATTTTTGTCATTCATTCAGCTTTTTTTTTTTTTTTAAGTTGTCGTAATCATTAAAATATCATCTTCTAATAGGAGCGCAAGTATTGAAAGGTATTTGATTAATTAGCCTGTAATTCGCAATTGTGTTTCTCCCTTACTTGTTATACTCTCTCGGCAAGCAATTGCAGTCGCTTGCTTGCTTGCTTGGGATCAGATGCGAAAAAGTTTTATCATGATCGCTTAATTATTATCTATAGTGAAAACTGCGTAGATGGTTTTTTTTGTTAGTCGGTCTAAAAATATAAATATTTTCAATACATAGACATATAAAATATGTCTTATTATGTGCATAGGTTATATATATATATATGTACGTACAGAAATAAACGTATTTATGTTGGACACATTTCGCATGGGTGGATATGTATATAAAAAACAAAAAATAAAAAGCAGAAAAAGTAGGAAAAAAAATATATAGCAAAAAGTAAAGAAAAAAAAAACAAAGAAAACTAACAAATGAAATAGTGACGATCTAAATTGTTTTTAAGTTAAATATAATTTTGTTAAAAAACCATTATATATACATATAAACAAATGAATTTTCTTTTCGTGCTTTTTGAAAAAGAGGAATAAATATTTGTACATAATTCAAAATGTTACCGTTCAATCGAATTGCATCGTATACGTGTGTGTGTATTGTGTGTGCATCAATTAGTTTTAAATACCGCATATCTGCCCGATATTTGCAAATAGCATTTGTCTGCTTGTGTGTGTCTGTGCCTTCATGTGTATGTGTGTATGTATGTATGTGTGTGTGTGATTTTGCACGTGATTTCTTATTTTGTTTTTAAATTCAAAGACAATGTAAAAAGTTTGAGGAACATATGTGTAGTGGCAACAAGCCAAACTTGGATATAAATACCATAAAGGATCATGTGCTTTCCCTCTTGTTAATAGGAAAATTGAAATATGCCTTGACAATAATAGGAAATCTAAAGTCATCTTCATAAGAAAATATGCCATTTTATTTTTATAAGTTTTTTGTTTTTTAATAATTTAGAAAATAAATCTGTCTCTATATATGTGTATGTATGTGTCTTGAAAATGACGAATCTCTTTTGGTGGTTATCTATTTTCTTAGATAAACATTCGACATGAAAAATGCTTTGCCTCTGATTATATAGAAATGTAGGTATAGGCGTTGATTAAAACTTTGTTTATGTAAACAGTGATCTGATCTCGTTTGGTTTAATAGAATTTGGGAAAAATGTATATATTATAAGAAATAATAGGTGTGCAAATAAATTCCTTCGGTTTTTTGAAAAAAATTCTATTCGATTTAAAATATTATTGCTATAAAGCTTAATAATCGAAATATCCTTCATCATTATCTTTAGTCTTTTGCCATTTATCGGGGTAGCTTACGAAAGATCTCGCGGCAGAAGAATTTTAGTTTCTGCGACCTGTTGAACTGCTAAATATGAATGCATTGATCTGAATAAGCGGTCATTGGAAGAGGAAATGTCTGGAGAGTGTTGCAGAGTGCAGCGTTCATTTTCGTGGCTTAAATTGAAAATTGCATCTTGGCTTACTTTTTCTGAAGATGGACGGACGTACAAAAATTTCATTCTTTTGGCCAAATCTTCCCCAAACAACTTTCTAACTGTTTCGTAGTTCACTGCATTTTCATTCCAAGCGAATTTAACCATTTTCGTAGCTTCAGCCGCATTTTGTTTCAGGTTAATCCAGGTACAAGCACAGAAAAACGCAGTGCTGCAAATGACATGCATTCGATATAGGGTGAACGCCAACTTGTAAACTTGTAAATTATAGCTTACATCGTTCAAACGTCAATATCTAAGTTAGCTACACTGGAAATGTCAAGAAAATTGAAAGCGTCCGATACATTTTAAGAAACAACCAATTTCAGTGCAAGAAGTTTATTTGTCCACCTAATACTGGTAACTGAGTTCGCATTGGAATGCTTATATTTAGCTGAAGTTGGTGTAAGTTATTTGAAAACTTTTTTGAAAATTTTACACCCGCCTTAAAGTTTGGTTTACGAGACTAATCTTTATTTATTTATTTTTATTTTATCTTGATTTCAAGATCTCAGTCAAAGACGTCATCATCTATCTGTATGCTGAAGAACGTTGATTCACTTTCTCACATTTATTAAAAATGCTTCCTATTGAATACGCAGTTCCCGCAAATCATTTTTCAATTTCACAAAACATCAGTTTCCACATCGTCAGAGAGGAATTCTACTTGAGTAAAAGGACAATAGATTGAAAGGTGATCGCGCAGTATAGCAAAAAGCTATACAACGAACTGTGAGATGATTTAAAGAACTTCATATCCACTATCTCTTTTTACGAGATATCTCTGACTCTTATTGTATATAAGTTCTAGTAGTATACCCGCACTATTCAATGTTCAATGTAAAAATTTGTTCCTAAATGTTTATCGGAATACTTTTCAATGTGTTTCAAATAGCTGATGTGATGTGTGTTTCGAGTGAACTCAATTCACTCAATTTTATAAGAACAGTACACTGCAAGGACCAAAATGAAATTGAGTACAAGTATTCCGTATTCCTTATGTACTCAGAACCCTGTGAATAATAAATGCTATGAATTGAAGGGGAGAAAATGGTGTAAGAAATTTCCTTTATCCTTGGTGCTAGAAGATATGTTTAGTCCGAGCTCAGTAGCATACCCTTTGTAAACGCTAGAGACATCATCGTTGCTAATTAGTTTGAATCTTAAAATCAATGTGAGGATATTGATTGCCTTATAGGTCGTAAAAAGAAAAACTGGATTAGAAGAGGAGAATATAACTCTAGAAAATTTCAATTGTTCAATTAATTTCTCTCCTTTCACTATTATACTGAACTTCATACGTGGGAAAACTGTAGGTCTGATTTCCGATTATAGGTTTACGAGTGTAATTTTGCAAGTTTTCAACATCGATTTTTCTCTTTCCTTGTTAAGGTTTCTTGAAGTTGTATAAAGATATTCACATCGTGTAAGTACTGCAGTGCCATCTTACGAGGCAATCTGGCATACAGTAAGCGACAGGTGAAACTTATGTATATGTATATAATAAATGTGTAACAAATAGAAACACTATAGTGGGTTCCGGGTCAGATCATTAAATACAGTTAACATAAAGACTTTTCAAAATGATGCCTTATATAGGAACTGGTCCGATCCGAACCATTTTTAATAGTGTTCGTTTTTGGGCCAAAGTAGGTATCTCAAAAATTGCGACCTGTCCATTGAACACAAGAAAACAAGACGGAGAGAGGGACAGACACGTTTAAATGAAATCAGAAAGTGATTCTGAATTGATTGGTGTAATAAAATTTAGATCTATCTCAAGCCCTCCCGCATGTTGCATACCTACGTGCGAACTGAATATATCCTTGTACTACAAGTGATGTAGGGTATAATAAGTGATAGGTCTCCAGTGATTGGGCTCTCGAGTTAGTTGCGTTCTGTGAATAATGGGTGGAAAACGCTCCTTGTAATGCGCCATAATAAACGATCATATATTTTTTCTTTTTGAAATAGTTGCGATCTTTACGTTGAACACAAGAAAATAAGACAGCCAGACAGACGGACAGATACGCGATCGGCAGAATAAAAATATTCTTATAGTTTATTATTATTACTACCGTTATAAAAATCTACAGATTTTCCCATTAAGTACGTGGATGATGGTATGAGGAGAAAAATAGCTCACTTTCAAGAAGGGGATGGGTGGGCTAAATGAAGCTAAAATCTCTTTAGGATTTCTTCGATTTTCTAATCTCAAAGGCGATCGAATTCGTTTTTGTGCTGTCTTCGGCGAAATTTTTTTTTGGAATTTGGAATTTTATGTACTTAGGGATGGTTGAATCTCGGAAAAGAGGAAATTAATATAATATTTTAGTTCTTTTTAGGTAACGATATAAAAATGGGCAATCGAGAGAAAAGATATGAAGAATGAGTAAGACGATTGCAAGAGTTATGGACCAATTAAGGTCATGCCAGTTATATTATTCACATCCGTTCACATTCATATTTACAATTGATTCCTTTTTGAAGAGTATTATTATTTATCACATATATTTTGTACAGATCTTTCAACATTCAGTCAAAATGGTATCTGGTCGTCCTCTTTTATATTTGTCACTGCCAGGAGTAGCATTTATTCTTGGCGTTTTCTGGTTTCGGCGTCGAAATAAAGGTCGTATAGAAAACGATGCAAAAAGCAACAGATGCGGTGGCATAGAGATCGCACAGAAGAATACAGAACATTCTGAGAACTTTATAGCAAAAATGACTAACTCAAATAACACAGAAGATAAGGGCGTGCCCTCACCCACGGAATCAATGAATATAAACAGTACGACGACACCAGTTGACGACGACAGTTCTGCCAGTCGATTATTTGGAAAATCAGCTCCTATAAAAATCGTACAAAACGGCAGGGGTGCATCGCCTGCTAAACACGTTCTTCAACAGCAATTGGATTCTGCGGTTTTGAAATCGAAAATACAGGATGCTGAGTACAAGCTTCTACGTTCGATTGATGAGGATTTTGAAAATCTTTCTTCACCGGTTGATTTGCCAGATTCAGTAAATAAGCGCATGTCGTTTTATTCGCGGAAAGTTGATGTGCAAAAGGATGAGCCAGTCGTTATTACGGCCCGAACAACGCCTAAAATATCTCCAGAGAACTCCTTTTTGGAGAGTAAATACATTAAAGAATGCGAGGAAAATAACAATCTGGAATCTATGCAGAATAAGAAGGATAAAGTGCAACAAGAAAATGAGAAAAATGATAAAGAAGAAGAACAACAAATAAATGAGATACAAAAAGTTATTGAAGATAAGAAGCTACCGAGATTGGAAGAAATCGATAGTTGTAATGCTAGTGAAAAGCGAACCGTCGATGCCGCAAGTCCATCATTAAGTTTGTGTAGCGTTCAGTCGGGCGATTCTGGTAAAGGCTCCAGTCTACCACGATCCGAAGCGAAACGTGCCAAGACAACATATGAATTCTTCTTTCCCAATAGTTTAGTGGGTCAGCTGTATGGCCGTAAGCGATCGTTTATTAATCAAATTAAATCGAAGACTAATGCAAACGTATTATTACGGAAACATCGTTACACTGGCAAAGTACGCATTTGTGTTATCGAAGGCACGGATAGTGAAATTCAAGCTGCATTGACTATGATACGTCAACGTTTGCCAGCCAAGCGTTATCCGAATTTTACTATGCAAAGAATTCATTTCGCCCTTCCGCAAACCATAGTTCCTCTATCAACAGAAAGTCTGCTTAATCTTCAGGTATAATATGAACGCACGGCACTCACTCTCTCTGCCTCAATAATAATAATGATAAATATTCTAAAAGCATAATAATTAAGTTCAAATTGTATCCCACCATTTATTTACAGTTACATTTGATTGAAGGTATAAATAATGATGTAGTTGTAAGTGCTATTATATCTGGTGGACATATATTTGTTCAGCACCCTTTGCATCCTTCACATCCCTCCCTGGCTGTGTTACAGAAATGTTTATATGACAGTTACTCCGCCGCAGATACACCTTTATTACCAAGTGTCGAAATTAGTGCTGTATGCGTAACGCCCGTTAATGGAATTTGGTATCGAGTGCAAATCATTGACAGCGACTCAGAGGATGCGCAGAGATGTATAGTTAAATTCTTGGATTTTGGTGGCTATATGAATGTTTTTTTCAAAGATCTCCGACAAATTAGATCAGATTTTATGGCAACTCCATTCCAAGCTACTGAATGTTTACTCTCCAACATCGAACCAATTGGTATGCATTTTTCAATATTTTTCTTTTTTTTTTTTTTACTATAATAATTATTATGGTATTTTGTTACAGATTCTTGTTGGACTCCCGAGGCAGCTGATATCTTATGCAAGCTGACTAAAGGAATCGTTCTACAAGCGCAAATAGCTGGATACAATAGCCTTAGTGTACCAGAAATCTATTTGTTTGCTTGCTTAGGCCCTAATGTGAGTATTCCGCTGTAATAGCGTGGGTACATTAAAATCGGAAAAAGAAAGATGAGTTCGAGGGAGATCATATTAGTATGCTTGGTTATAAAAATAAAAGCAATTTCTTTCATTATCCATTGAGATGAAATGCATCTGGACCAATTAACATTTGATCTTTCCTCCTACTTGTCCTTGTCTTGGTCTTGCGTAGGCATTTTGTATTATGCACAGGGCATTTAATTAAGAGGGCTTCTTAGGGGTAGTGGTCTTTATTAGTACAATTAATCCAAACAAAGTGTGTGAATGATGTTAAGGCAGATTTTAGAAATGAATTTATTCTATATTACTTGCATGTGTTTAGTGTGGTAAACATCTCTTCTCTTCTTCTCTTTTTGTAGAATGTTATATTTATCAATAAGGAATTGGTTGCCAGGAATCTTGCAAAATGGGTTGATATAAAAGACTGATTAACAAATGATGATATTCAGCAACAAATAGCACTGTCAGCAAAAGCAGTGATCATATAAATTATTCAACAGAATTCAAGTTCTCAAAGCAAAATTACAAACCACACAAATTCAAATTAATGCACCATAACTATGAGAAGAAGCCATATGCAAAAGAAAAAAAAGAAACAATGCTATAGATTCAATGAATAATGCAAATCTCAAGAAAATAATATAAAATCAAGTGATGTTAAATTATTCAAAGAAAAATATACGGACGGATATGCAGAAGAGTAACGAAAAGAAAAGAAAATGAACGTGAATTAAAAGAAAAACAAAAGAAAAGATGGATCTGCAATCGTCTCGATGAAATTACTCGCGTCTAGAGATTATGCCACAAAATGCACTTTTTTAATACAATGCTAATACAAAAACAAGCTTTTAGACGTAGACGTCTTTGTAAATATATATGATATTAAAACTAGGAGTATAGAAATATATCTACATACATACACATAATATCAATACATATACAAACATATTCTACAAACACGGGCTAATGATAAAAGTGCAGTCATTAATAAATAAAATGATAATAAACAGGTACAGTTTAGATATTAAATACAAAATGAAAAAAACTTGTTCATCAAAACCACAAATTTTGTTGTGGTGATGTACTTGTTAAGCTAAGCTGAGTTCAGTTACGAAAACCATTATAGATTATTATATGTACATATGAACCTAAAATATTATTTTCATTTATTTTTTTTTTAAACAACACTCTCTTAATATTAATTAAATTACCAGCGACCCGTTTCTTCTTTTTTTTTTCTTTTTTTTTTTTTTCTTTTAAAATACAAAAACATTTCAATATGTTTTTCATGTTTTGTATGAAATTGAAAAAAGGCATTCGAGTAATGAGAAATTTTCGTTTCGTTGACTACTACAAAATTTCATTATTTAACTTATGCGAAGGAATTGATAGAGGTTTTATATTTTTTATTTTTATTTTAAAATGATGACAACAACTTTTTTTTCTTTTGCAAACACAGTAATAGTAGAATGCAATATTTTCCGTGTAACTTGAAAATTTAATTGAGTTTCACCTGAATACCTACAGTCTTAGCTGTGCTTGCGCACCAATTTGAAAATTTGTTTTCTTCGCTCGCACGGTGCTGTAAAGAAAAATTTTTAAAATACTTTTCAATTTCTTGGATTTTTTAATATCACGAAAAAATGTCTTTCTTCAGTTTAATACTTTTTTTTTTTTTTTTTTTTTTATGTATTCAGATCACACGTGGAGTAAACAGCTATTATATAAAATTAATAGTAGACGATGTTCAAATTAACGTTATAGTTTGAAGTCGTAATTAATGATGAACGCCTTTGTCCTCTTCTAGAATGTGTGATGCTTAGATTAAATAGTAAATTCATTTTATATTTTTGCACAACCTGTTGTATACTGTAACCTTTTCTTTTTTTTTTATTGCAGTTTTAAGTATTTTATTATGCTAAGTTTAATCATCAATTGAGCGCATACTCTCTTATATGGAATAGAATAAATTCTTCATATTTATTTTGAACTCATCACAACATCTGGTGTGAAATTAACTCGTCGTTAGTGTAAAGCTTTCCTTATTTTTATTTTTTTTATTATTTTAGTGGCTAATTTTTATTTACTCTTTACTATTATTGTCATTATTACTATAATAGCTATGATTAATAACATTACTATTAAATTTTAATATTATGTTAACCATAAGCGAATAGGTCTACAAATACGATGTCTCTCTCTCTATCTCTATCTGTGTGCGTGTGTGCGTGTGTGTATGCGCGTGTGGTGTGTGTATGTATGGACGTATGTAAGTGTGCATACAAGCTAATACAATTCAATGGTCGTAACTTTTCACCTATTACATCTCATTTATTATTCGTTATTTAAATTTTTATTCTTAATTAATTTTAATTTGAGCATTTCCTTTCGTTTCGTTTAAATAATATTTTAAAACGCCCAAAATGGGGCAAAAAAAAACATACATGTTTTATAAAGTTGACTGATTCAAAAACATAAAAAAAAATTTCGATATTCTCTTTGTTGTCTCCCTTTCATTTTTTTTCAACAATTTATTTTTTTGTTTTTAACGTTGCACCGAATGAATGATTGTTTTGTAAAAATTAAAAAAAAAAAAAAGTTGAAAAAAAAATTAAAAAAGTAAGACCAAGAAGAGAAAAATAAATCTTGTCATTGTTATCCATAATTGAAACGTTTTGAATTTATGTACTTCACTTCCCATACAACCCGAGTGCTGCCTCGACAACAACCGTGATTACATCAAGGTATAGTTTCCTTTACATTTTGTCTTTGATTTAAACATAGTTAAAATTGTTGATATTTGATAGGAACGATAAAAGCATAAACACACCTAAAATCCGATTTGTATCAGTTATTAGCTTGGGCAAATCCCAGAGCCGGCGCGATTGCTTCATAAGGAGTTTGTGTGTATGTACGTATATGTACATGCACATGCAAATATGTATTTCCTACATATATGACGGCTCGCCACGAATAGCTGCAATCATAAATTATATAAAGACGTGTATTCCTTATATTTCCACAAAGAATACCATTGGCTTTTTCCTGTGAGGAGCTTCATTCAGCCGGGGGAAAACATATATGATTCAAATATTTTAATAGTGCTAATGCAAAAGAAATTATTAAAATATACATATATACAAATATATATAAAAAAGGCAGCCATAAAATGAAACAACAATAATAATAATAATAACCTCCTTTCCTCTGCTCGTTAAGTCCTTAAAAATTTCGCCTGATTTCCTTCCTGAAGAATAGAAGTTGCATTCAAGTATAAAAAGAAAACCATAGTTTAAATTTTATTAAATTTATTCATAAATAATATTATTAATAAATAAATAAAAAATATTTATCAGAATAAAAATAACTAATAAAATTTATTAAATTCGTTAGCCAATGTGTTTTTTAAACTTCTTGTGCATCATTTGGAAATATAATAGCAGTAGTATGAGCAGGAGCTGGAACAGAAGCGCCGCTTAAGTTGACGCTTTCTAGAATTTCCTTTCATTTTGTGGTGAATTTTCAGGCGATAATGCATATACTTGCCGTCGAAGGCTTAGGCGCAGGTTCAAATCTCAAATCCGTCAGAGTTTACTTTGTTCGTCCGTGGGTGATGACGTGGCATTAGCCTCCGGCTACCACCCCTTTATCTCTTTCCTTACGTGTTGTCAACGAAGGGCCATTTATTATTATCCAAAGGCAAACCTCAGATGTGAGTAAGTGCGGACGAATAATCGACCGAGTGGTAGCAGAAACTAAGGATAGCATTTGAAGCGTGCATGAAAAGAAAAAAAAAAGATGGTAAAAATGGTATTGTTTTTATAGCCTCCCCCCAGTCTATTTAAAATTCTTGATTCGCTTAGAGGAAAAGTCAATACAAATATTGATTCATTCCCAACTATCTCTTTGAGTGAGACGAATGTTGTATACATATGTATATTTATAGTCGTCACTAGAGATATGTTAGGTTTTGCGAAATGCTTGTTACGCATATGTTTAGGATTCGGCGATCGCTGCTTGACTTATACAATGCAATCGGATTGAATTTGTAGAATTTATCCACATTTTTTTCTCTTTTTGCCGGTTTGCGCATTTGTCTGCTTAACAAAATCATGACAGCACTTTTGAAACCGTGTCGTTTACAAGCATGATTTAAAATTCCAAAGTTCAGCACTAAATAAACAAGTTTCCTAGCAAAAGCAAAAATATTTTGTATTTTTTTAAAATTAAATTTTCGAAATTTTGCTTGGAGTTAACGTTTGTCGATAGTAGTAGATTTAAGTGATAGGAAAACGTTGCGTAGTCTTCGAGCCCCGTAAGGGGTTATTATTGTACGTTATTTCTACCCTTTCCACAAAAACTCTGTGTATGGGTGATTAATTTTTTTCTTCTTCTTCGTACATTTAAAGAGTATACATAATCCGTATATAGGAAAATCATTATAATACCATCAAAATAATTATTTAAATGATGTTTGTTTAAAATTTCTCTCTAACCCTGATTTTTGCATATCGAAATTATGTGTTTTCTTCCGATCTCGATTTTCTTTTGCCGAAGTGTTTATCGGCCACGAAGCGTAAAACCTTTTACGATTGTATTTGTCGTGAAGTGAAGTTTCGTTTTAGTGATTCGGTCAATTCTTGCATTTTCAATAGCACTCGTGCTTGGGTCAAAACATGTAGAAAAGAAGACGGACAGACGAATAGACACGTATAAATCACAACAGAAATGAACTCTAATCCGGCTGGCTATTGCACAAGCTTGACATATCCTCCTATCCTCATATCACAAGTTGTGTATGGTATAACAAATGAGAGAACTAAAATCCAATTGTTTACAAAAGTAATCTTCGACGGCAAGTATATCCGACAACAAACCGGTACTAATTGCAAAATACTAACTAAATACAGGTACTGGTACTATTCTGCATCTAGTACTTGATACTATTTCGCATTAATACTTACTTCTAGTAAGCAGCTAATACTTAGTAATGTTACTGGGAAGTTAGTACCGTTCTTATTTATTAATACAGAGATCTCCAATCTGTGCGAGGGAGCCGTGGGCAATTGCCATGAGTGGTGCTGAGTGTCAGTTTTATTCTTTGTCATTTCCTCATTTTTTAGCGAACGAACGTCGTCATACTGGCGACACTATATATAAATATCCAAAGAAAATCGAATGCCGTGCGCCGGTAAGGACGACATATTTCAATAAAACTTGTTACCTTCGGCGTCTATTCGTTTACTTGAGCTCTCATCATTTTGTCTGTAATTTTTATTTCAGTATTGACTAGATATGGGCACATACAAATTTTGGTAAGGACACATGTACATTTGTATATATTTGTGTGTTTGTTCATATATAAAACTATTTATTATTATTTTCATTTTCATTAAATCCGATAGAGGTGATAATTATAAACCTTCTCTCGTTCTAGTAATAAAGCAGTTAAATGTGTAAAATTTCCGTCGATCTATTAATCATTCTTCCGCAAAAATACGCTAAATTTTGATATGAAGTAGCACCTGGAAGTGCCCTGTAATCTTATGGCTTCAAATCCATTTTCAGCTGCCATTAGTGAGAACGCGTGTGAATTTTTCAATTCTCGCCAGCTTTTATTCGTACATTCCCAACTAATATCCGGTATTAGTTAGCATCTAGAACTTTCTTGTTTGTTAATGAATGCAATGGTGTGTTATGCTACGCATCTAGTGATTCCATGACGTCAAGGTATATTCGTGCAGATATGCAGATTTAACATTACTTCAGCATGAACGCTTATTGATTTTAATTCTGTACCATTTATAGATGCATCTCGATCTGACACTTGGTATGCGCTTCCTCTATCATTTTTTTCGTCTCTATCAACCGACGATATGATGCGGGCATGAAACTATTTTGTCATCACACTATTTCAAGGGAAATCACTGTATAATAATAAAGTAAAGCATGTGACTACAAAAATAAGCATTTGAATCACTTTTTCTCCCGCTTAACTAATTAACTAAATAAAGCAATATTTTAAAATATTTAGATTATTCAGAAACAAGTAAATAAATAACTACTGTCTTAAATACAGAAATGGAGTCATGAAAGTCATGAAAGTCATGAAAGTGATGATCTTTTAGTAGAACATGAATTAAGCAATATTTTTAGTTTACGAACGTGTAACGTGTATAAGGTTTGCACAAATTTTGAGAAAAGCTAAATTGCTCTCTGTGCGAAGGCACTTAAATCTTGCAATGAGATGTAAATCAAAGGATAGAGCAAATGAAAACACTACTGTGGGGCGCCACACATCATTAAATACCCTACATCAGTTCGTTTAATAAATAAATAATAATAATAAATAAAATAAAGCTTTAGGTGGGGAATAAGCCAATAAAATTGGTCCGATCCGAATCATTTTCAATAGCGTTCCTCTTTGGTGTACCAAAAATTGTGGCCTGTAGGTTGAGCACAAGAAAACAAGACGGACAGACAATCAGACAGACAGATAAACTTTAATCAAATTAGAAAGTGATTCCAAAACGATCGGTATAATAAAAGGTGAGACTATCTCACGTCCTTCTGCGTGTTGCATAGTAAAACCATCTTCTTCGTGGGGAATAAGCAGCAAGATCTCCAATGATAAATGTATTTTCTTTATAATTTGTAAGCCGGGATATTGCCGGCCATCATTTGCAACTTGGTTGGATATTTTACAAAGGCTTATGAGCCGACCTTCTTCTTTTTTGCATATAAAAATTAGTTACAAGTGAGAAATGCATGCAAAAACGTGAGTTCGATTATATCTGAGATGATAGGTTGTTATTTATAGGTTAAGGTAACTGTAACGACTTTGTACGGCTCTGAAACATTCGCTACTATTGAAGCTCATCTTGGTGCTATAGATTCCAATAAGAAATATTATGTAATTTGTTCTAGGAACTTTTACGCAATATCATGCATGAAGTCCTAGGCTTTGATGAATTCGGGTTAACTTGATTGGGTTGACTGCACATTTACTATATATCATTGTTCATCGTACTCATCATCGCTCATTATATTTTGTCTGTCATTTATTATGCCTCGATCACAAGTTTCATTTATCTGAAATCTGGAATGAGAAGGTTTCAGAATCCTCACACAATATATATCTCGTATATCTTTCATGCAGTTAAGCTGCCAATTAAATGTGCTTCTTATTATTAAAATTAATTAAAAAAAAGGAAAAACAAAACTAATTTCAGCTACAAAGTGTTGTGAATTTTGCTAATAACAACGCTTGCAATTCGTGTTAATTTATGATATGGTATTTTTTACCTTTTCTATTGCATAACAATTGAAGGTTTACGGAAGTACACAGATTTATATATCGCGTTTGTAACATCCACACACATATGAAGTGTTAACAGAATAGGAGGGTTAGAATTTGAATCGATTTCAGTCCTTATTGCAGTCACATCACTTTCTCTCTCTACACATGCTTCTAATCAGATTCATTCAACTTTTTAAGCACCGCTGTAACCCATTGTCTTGCGATTAAATTTCCGGTTTGCTCTTGCTGTATTTTTTGTCAATATAAGTTTTTCAAAATAAGGCAAACCTGATATTACTTCGCTTAGTACGTAAATTCTTCACATATTTTCGCCGCAAAACAGCAACAGTAATTGCATTTTGTCGCTTATTTGTAATGAGAACTCTTGTCTGGAGAGGTATTTGAAAAGTAGAATCTATGTACTCCAACCTTATCATTGTGTTTTTGTATAAGTTTTTATCATAAAAACTAAAAATTATATCTTGCCGCTAAATAAAGATCTCTTTTTTGTAACAAAGGTTATATCGGGTGGGTCAAAATTTGCACGAGGTTTGAATATGCCGCCATTTGTGCGGTAAAGTGTTGCCAACGCCAAAAACAAGCAAGAAAGTTATATTCGGCGGGGCTCGACTCTCGCATGCTCATCACTATGCTTTTCGCATTCTACTCTCCAAGTTCTTTTATTTGATACCCATATCACTGGTACTATTAAGAAAAAGTTACTCCACCACCTTCCTCTATTCCTCTATTTTCGTTGTCAATGCAAAGAAATGCAATGCAAATAGTATAGAAGGCCGATAGACGTGCGGATCTGGATAATTAGTATAGGCGTCTCATATTTAACAATTACATACACAGTGATGTCTTTATGCGTAACTCTTGGTCTTAAAAATAAAATAACTGAACACAGGTCGATAAAATTGTGTTTGGTTAAAGTCGAACTGCACTATTTTGTATACACTCATCAGGCAGATGGGAAATGATTTTGCTCAACACTAAACTTGTTACACAAGTCAATTTGACGGGCGTTCGATTTTAAAAAATTTTCTACATAAGAAGGCAGTAGACGTCTTTAAGTAACGTGATATATTGGGTGTGAATATTGGTTTGCATGCAGCAAGTGGGCTGAAATCTGGCTCGAATATACGTCGATCTGTTCTCATATGCACTCACAATATAGAAGAAACTAAAGTAACCCCGGAAAATACCGATAAATTTTTAAAATTTCCATTTATAACTTTCGATCCCTTGAACATATTTTCGAAAAACTGCTATCCGGTTTACTAACACGTCGACAATTCACGATAAAGTTTTAAGTTCGATTTATTTCCAAGGTATGTCCCATTTATTCTAACACACGCTTCATTGTTAATTGTGAACATCTTACCAACCCGTTTGGAGCCATTTTCGGATTCAACGTGAACGTGCTCCTAACACTCATTCTGGTTTCATATTTCTAATTCGTCAAGGAATATCATCTCAAAAGTTCAGCTTCCTATTTATTCGTCGGTAAATGTAGTGTTAATGCACGTACGTGAGCGACGGTTTTTTTACACAAAGTTATGACAGAGGCACAGACAGACGGATGAACTGACAGATATGCCGACGGATAGACACATAGGTAAGGCGCGGATCAAGAATCTGTATTTCACGCAGGCTTCAACGCTTATTGCAGCACTTTATATACCGTTGACATATACAACTTACTTTGTGAAGTGAATATATACAAGCAGGTACACATAAATAGCACATAGTACAGAAAATTACCTTTATTTTATAATATATTTGAAAGTAAAAGTGAAACATTTATCTGGAAGACAAATCGCACAGCTATAAAGTTTTTTTGGACACATAAATAGTGTAAAGTCCATTACCTGAAAAAAAAATTAAGGTCACCTACACGAAGAGTTAAAAATTAACTGTCTTTGCTCATTAAACATTCGAGATCCCGTGCTGTATTATTGTAATATACATAACCTATGCCTTTAGCATATATATATGTATAATTTACTTTCTCAAAATTCGTTGCTGCGAGCTTCCTGTCATTGCCATCAGAATTATATAACAATTTTTGTTAAATCATGCTTATACTCCACCCCAGTTGTGGTAAATGGTATATTAAGTTTGTGCAGTAACACCCAGAAGGACTTGCGATAGACCCAATCGTTTCTGTGTTCATTTAAGCGTGTCTGTCTGTCCGTCCCTCCGTCTTGTTTTCTTGTGTTCAACCTCCTAGCGACCGCAATTCTGAGATATTTTGATCAAATTTGGCACGCACTGACGTATTTTGGCCTAAGAACGAACGCTATTGAGAATCGTTCGGATCAGGCCACCGTTTCGCCCCCTTCCTATGAAAGGTCATTATACGAATAATTCTAGGGTGATGTAGGTTACTATTTAATGGTGGTTAAACATGTATATACTTGCTTTTTACTAAATATCATATCAGTGCTATATAAATACCCCTTGCTGTATTAACGCATTCCTATGTATTATCCATGTCTATTGAACAGTATAGAAATATGCAAGCACGTAAGGGCATAGCAAATTAACAAGAAAAAAAAATATAATAAAAACTTCTCTACACAAACCAAAGAAATTTAAACGTAACAGAATTACATCAGATGGATGCAAAATTTGAATAAATTTTAAGCATCTTTTGTACATACTTTACATTTTTGCAGCTTAATGTCTTTCGTAAGAAGTCGCAAAAAAAAAAAAAGGAAAGAAAGGTAAATTTTGTTGCTTTCTTTTCCGTTCTATAGCCGAACCTTTTTTAACGATTATGGAAACGAATTTAATTATAATAACATCGATGTCTAATAGCGACGGGACCGAGTAGATAGAATGGATGAAGGTATCGAGGCGGCTTAAACACTCTCCCAATGGAATGCGATATGAATATGCAAGTGTTGCACACGAAGTGTTGAACATCTTCTACCGCACACTAATTATTATGGCAAATAAATTATTGTTTCGTTGCTAATTCTCTTGAATTTAATATTTTGCCAATTTTGTTTAGTTTCAGTTGTTTTTTTTTTTGTGATATTGTGTTATATTATTATTTAATTACTGATGTTGGATCAAACAGCTTGTAGTACCTTTTAAACCTTCTAAGTGTACGTATCGTGAAATGCGCGCTCGTGTTCGCTTTTAACAAATTGTTCGTGTTTCCGTTTAATTTAATTTAATTCAAAGTTTAACACAAAATAAAAACACAATATAAAACATGAATCATTATTAAATAAAACATTAAATATAACATAAAAAAGGTCATAAACTTATTTCACATGCAAAAAAAAAAAAAGAAAGAAAAATAAATAAATGAATAAACAAAATAAAATTAAGTTAACAACAATAAATTAATTATTATAAGTTAAACAAATATTGCATTAAAAAGAAAAACAAAAAGCAAAAAAAAAGCAAAATGAAAGAAAAAGTTTATTGCTTGGAACGAATGGAGGTTAAAGCCAACGGCGACGATACACAATCGTCGGTAACAATTGAAGTAAATACCGATCATAAATAATTGTTTGCTCGATAATATTTTCTTAAAAGATTAAGAATTTTTTGACTTTTTTTTTTTTTTTTTTTTTTAATATGCAAATATTTCATATGAGCAACAAAAGTGATGGCAATGCAATGCCGTTTCTATTTCCCCTTGAAAAGCGGCAGCAACGACATTATCCTTAAAAAACAAAGTTAGCATTTGGTTTACTGCAACAGTTGGATACAAACTCGGAGAGAGAGAAAGAGAGGGTGAGAAAGAGAGAGGGAGAGAGAGAGAGAGAGAGAGAGAGGGAGAGAAATAGAAAGAGAAAGAAAGAGAGAGGGAGAGAGAAAGAAAGAGAGAGAGGGAGAGAAAGAGAGAGAGGGAGAGAGAGAGAGAGAGAGGGAGAGATAACTTTTGTGTTAGGATACATTTAAGATTCTTCACAAAGTGGATTTAATCGATTTATGCAGTGAACGGCTTATATCAAAATTTTGGTCTGCTTTTAATTACGTATGTGGCCGTTGTTCTGTACTGTGAACTATTTGCCTTCCAATCTATATCTCTGATAAGATCCACTTTATTCTTGATTATTGATTCTTTTCCTCTGAGAATATTCCGAGAACCGCACCGATTCATGTCCTCGTACCACTTATGACGGAGAGATGTTACATTTGTAACACCGAGAAGTACGTAAGGTAGACTTGGTTTTTTTATACCGCAACCCAACGCGATTATGTCAAACGTTTCAGAAAATGACCCTAAACCAATTTAAGCCTGGCCGGCTATTTATCTGTCTTTGTCTCTGCGTGTCGTCCGGATATCCATTCATGTAATTTTTGTATTGCAATTGTACGTCACAGTGTTTGTCAGATTTGGATGAAATTTCGATGTAAATGCTTTTGAGGATAGATTGGTTTTAAACAATTTTACCATAGCTCCTCAAAAAAAAAACATTATATGAAGAAAGAAGTTTGCAATTGTCCATATTTCCTGCCAAAAGGTAACAGTTAATAAAACTATATTCGGTCGGCGCCGAATTTTTTACACCCATCATTGTTGTCCTAAAAAAGGCCAAAAATAACCAAAAAGTATAAAAAGTATGTGTTTCACTTTATGCGTGCTTGCTATCGGAAATACGGAAAGCGAAGGTGTTCACTGTGGCCGTTGTAGGCGTGTCCTTTGATCGGTTTGGGTCATTTTCATTTTTTTTTTTTTTTGCAAATGTTGTAAACGTTTTGCTCCTCATCCTTCGGTGATGGGTATAAAAAAAGAGACTTTCTCTTTCTCGCCGAAATGTGGAAAGAGAAGGTCTCCAGTGAAAAGTTTAGGCACTTCGATACGTATTATTGTCGAGTATAAATGTACTTGTGTGTGTAATGAATTCACCAGAAAGTCAAAGAGTACCTGCAAGGACGTGCGGTTCGCTCGTGAAGATATCGTACGCGCACCGATACATCTATTACAAATGTATGTGTGGTCGGGCAATTCAAAATTGGCATTGAAGTGCTCATTCACTGATCATATTCGCAGAGAAACAGTTGCAGGTGGTATGCATTTTCGTCTTTAATCTTTGCCCAAGGTAAGAGTGTGGCTTGTTGTCCAACCAAAAGAACGTTAAAGTCGAGGATGGATGTGGATGGTTAAGTTCCAAATGTTCCAAATTAGTGAATATTGATTAATTGAAGCATGACGTGACGCCGATATGACGTAGCCCGTCATAATATTCAGCACAAGCTTCGAAAGGGAATTGTTTCTGAGCCGCACTCGTTGTATGTAAATTTTCGAAACACATTAGCACATGAATACCGTTATTTGTAGCAAAAAGGAACACAATTCTCTGTACGATAACGTATTTTGTGTTTTTCTTTTTCTTCTTCTTTTTTTTTTTTTTTTTTTTTTTTGCTAAAATGCATTCATTCACTCATATTTACATATCCAATTCCGTAAACATGTAGGTAAACAACCGTAATAATTACCATTGAAACATTTCGAACGAAAGCAAAACAAAGTTGACGTGAGATTTTTTTACTTAACATTATTTCATTTTATCCATATTGGATGACATATGTTACAATTTTAATGTCAATATTTTCTTATCATTTCTTTGAAGTTTTTTATACACGCCGCCGATAAAAATGGCGGCAGAATAATTTTACCGTTCCTTTTGCAGTAAGTAAGGGTCCGAAATCTGATAAATTCTTGATTGGAAACCTGTGTACTCCTAATTAAAGCTGCGCCCATCCATCCCGTGTATCTGTTCGCTAATCTTTGAATAAAATCTGTTCACATTGAGAATAAGGTCGCAATAGTAGCGTTAAGCGGAGCTAAAGGAAGTAAGGTATTTCCTCCTTAATGCGAAGCCTTGATGCGTGCGCATCGTCTCAAGTGAAAACGTGGTGAGACTCTCACAAATATTTTCTTAAATGTGGGCGTGACAGCTAATTTGTATGAAGTCAAAATATATTTTTACGAGGTTTCAGGTCAATATTTTACATCAATAGTTACGGTCAAGGACAGCTCTCTGACTACTTAAGTATTTTTAAATTGACAGCAGAGAGGTCGAGACTCAAGGTGAGTGGGACGGGGCCGTATTGACTTAGCATTTTACGCTCAGATTGCGAATATTTAGTACATATATATATATCTTGCTAAGTTTTTGATGTTGATTTCCCTCTAAAAAATATATCAATAAGAGTATTGGACGAAGCGTTTATTAGAGCTTTGTAAACATTTCAAGTAAAAATCATTCTAAACGTCTAAAATGAAATTGAACTGTGATTCTCCTCGTACGCTGACCTCCGACGCTGGGTGCCGAAAATTCGCTTTAAGGTGAATGTATTTTTCTTACTTGTTTTCTTTTTATACAATTAACATATATTTCATATTTGTTTTGGTACACATGCTCTGACATACACTTCCGCCTTTCATTGGTAATAATCAACATGTATTTGTGTGCAGATCAATGTGTTCATATAAGTTTGTATTTTATATTGGATGAAGAGCGTTCGAAAAATAATGAACTTCAAGCATAATTTCTCTCCGTTCTAATTGTTGAGTGAAGTTTACAAAAATAAAACAACTAGTATAGTACTCTAAATCACCCTACACTATAGTACGCTAAATCACCCTGCTGGTATTCGTATAACGACTTTTCAAGATAAGGCGTTTTATGGGAGGTGGTTGGAAAAGTGGTTCGATTCGAATCATTTTCAATGGGGTTAGTCCTGTGGCCAAAAGTCTTTAGAATATCAAAGCTCATCACAATATGTCGCAAAAGTTGTGGCCTGTCGGAGAATGAACAAAGGAAAACCAAACAGACTGACGGACAGACAAAGTTGGGTCTAACGAAAGTCCTACTGGATGTTGTTGGATACATCCACGCAAACTTAACATACCCTTATATAAGTATGCAGTGTACAAGTGGTGTAGGGTATAATTATTATATTTATCATTGTACACGTATTCACTATTTGAGCCAGAAAATTGATGCAGCGGCATGCCAAGTCGCGTTGCCTGTTCTATTAGTGTGTCTGCCGACATACCTGCTTGAGGTGTGCAATTATTGACATTACAATTTGATTTGTGCAAAGTCATTTTAAAAATGGATTCACGCCCTTCGACAATTACGCCCACATTAGCTAAAAAACCAAAAGAGCAACGAAAACGCAATCATTAGTTCCTAGAGCTCCCTGATGCAAGTCACTTACCAAGAATCCAAGATTTTTATAAATTTATCTTTGAATATTAACGGAGAGACGTCATCTGGTGTGACTTTTAATAGGGAGTAATGTGTGTGCGATAAATAAAGGTCTGATTTGCGCGCATACGTACGGCGAGTTAACATTTTGTTTTAATGATTCCTTCCTTTAAGGTCTCAACATTTATGGCGTTTCGTCAACGTGAAATTTTCCATTGTTAAGGTTTTCCGAGAACAGATATCCATCTCCCTGCAATTTAAAAAAATTAATAAAAAGTATTTCCCATTGAAGAGGTTGCGTGTTGAAAAACTGAAAAGCCCCCTAACTATTTACAGTTTATTGTTGAGAAAAAAACCTATAAATATTATATGGCGTTTAATGATTTTATAGTTTTTTTTTTTTATTTATTTTTTTTTTTATTGGGGTTTGAATGCAATTTTTTATTCGGGAACGTTAACTGTGAGTTTACTTTTGCTGAGGGTGTGGTCATTACAGTTCGTCTAAAACAGCGATTGTGTAGAGGAATATTCGCAATAATTTCCCTAATTAGCTGATGTTCTATTCTATCATGCCTGTCATAGATCGAAAGATAATAATATATATTCAGTTTTTTATATCTATTGCATTTTTATTACCCTTTCGGTGAAGTGTGGCTACAAAATTTGTGCAAAATGAATGAATTTAGTTTTTGCATTTTGTCACACATTTCATAACACAATTACAATATCAACAACCAATACAAGTTGATTCATTCAGGTTTGTCCCTACTGTCGTTAGCCCCTTTATTTGACGCGTGTGTGTGGGGGGCAAGTAACACGTCGAAAATTGTACCGGAAATCTATCGCGAATTCAATTATCTTTTGATCAGTGTGATAGTTCAACTCAGCGTATACATGTCCGTCTGTCTGAGGCGCCCTATGGCAGGTTCCCGATGCTCCCACTAATAAACTGATGCACTACGGTGATCAAAAAGCAGTAAGACTGCTGTTCCAACATTGCGATGATTGTTTGAGCTCTAGTTCTCAGAATTAAGGAAGGACATCTTGTGCGGGTCTGCATTGCATTAGTTGCATTGCATTAGTTCGCCAAGCTTCTTCATCAGACACTCAATCGCCCTAACTCAAAAAACCATTCTTAGGATTACTTTTTTGCCTTTAAAGGGATAAAGCGGCTCAAGCGTGTCTCATGCCTTAACCGATCCAAAATAGGCCAGAGACTTCATATAACGTGCAACGTTAAGTACTAACTACCGATACCAAACTCGGTGCAAATATTTTCCATGGCCATTCCCTCTAGTAATTCAATGTAAGAATGAACGGGATCGGCTTATTGACACGTACTGCAATTCTCAATTTTTATATATATATGAGCGGCGGGAGGTGGTGGGTGACAGAGATTTGTCTTAAATTGACTAAACTTTCTCATTAGCTTATTATTATTATCATCTTTTTTTTGCTTATTATGGAGTCATTAGAAGGTTGGTAATTACTTTCCGGTAAATGCATCATTTACTTGTTTTCTGAAATTTTTAATAATTAATTTTTTAATTTCATATTCATCTGATTAATGATAATTAAATAATGCAAAGAAAAAAAAAAACCAACCTAAGCGTGTGCTCACCGCAAACATAATTAAAGCTTTCAAGTGATGTTATTTAAACAACTATACATATATTGGTTGGGGAAGGCTAACCCTTAAATACCCTACACCAGTTCACTTAATATGATTGTTCAGTTATTTGCATAATAAAATATCAAAAACTTGTGTCCAGATAAAAGTCGTTATAGTGAAAAGGCCCGAACCATCGACGGACGGGCAATTTCAATTTTCTACTGGAAATAAGACTCTACTGCCATGCAAGGCTTACTGGTCACCACTACTTCAATGCGGTATGAGGCCCCAAAAAATAGGCCTACATGATCCAAATTTGGTACACTTGATTTTCATGTCAAATTACACTTGTGGACCATTTCTCTCTGCAAAATATTACAAACTGGACATCTTCGTCATGTAACGGTTTACTTTTCGTAGAAACGATTATATAGTAGGCGGTACATCTACACCGACCCAAATTTCTCAAATCAATTTGGCCGCCGGTACTATCTCAAAATAATATTACTCAGCGAGTTTTGTTGAGAAATTTTAAAAATTGCAATTTTCTTCCCGATTCAATCTGTTTTCAATACCGTTTGTCCATGGACCAAAACTTGTCTATCGGATTTCATCACAATATTTCAAAAATAACGATTTTTGGATTGAACACAAAAGTAGATCAGCAGACGTTAGAGGGGAGGACGGGCAGCGGGCAGCGGGCAGATTCGGTATATTTATAATTAAAGGAGGATCTTTTCTGAGCCCTCCGGGGTCTCCGCACATATTTAATGTAATCTGTATGATAAGCGATGTAGAATACAATTCCTTATTACCTAAAGAAGTGTAGCGCCAGTAGACAAAAGCCTGTTTTCTAAAAACCTAGGCCTTGTTATATGATGAATCTGCTGACTTAAATACAGAGCATGGGTAGAAAGGTTTTGTTTTCAATATGAATTTTTTCGTCACTTTGAGTTATACCTAATTATAAGAACTGTGGGTCTTAGATAGGCCCACCTTTCACTATTGCACTTAAGATTGGACTGGGCCACTTTTTCGACCATTCTTCACACAATGCCTTGTCTTGAGAAGTCCTTATATGAAAAGTTCCTTGGGAAAATTTGCCGAGTAATAGTATTTCGCCATTCCAAGTTGATCTGGAAAGTCTGTTCAACTTTCCCCTGCCATATTTGGTGTTCTCACGAATAGTAAACCTGTGCAAAGAGGTCTAATTATGAGGTCAGCCATCCACTTTTCGTTGCGTCTCGATCTGTTAATGATTATGATTTTAATATGACGCCATTGTCAACTGTGCAAAGCAAACAAATGCAATGCCCGATGGACTGCCAGGTTTGCTGTGGTTACTTTTATTGTTGTTGGAACTCTACGTTGTTTTTTTTGTTTTGATAGTCATAGGATATTTAGCCGGGCAATAGTTTATTAGTACATTCGGAGTTTTGCCAAGTGTTAAAATTGATGTTTTCTGGGCATAAATAGAAATATTAGTAAATATCACGTATTTAGGGCATTGACTAAGCAATAAGTGAAACACGCTAGAGTTATATGTGTGCGGCACTTGGAATAACTAGGGTTTAAGTGCTGTTTTATTTGTTATTGACTTGTACTCTGCCTCATTCATTCCGAATTAGTTCTATACCGTATATTCTAACTAATTTACTTTGT
>CCAG010023266.1:0-21120 GCA_001077435.1 Glossina morsitans morsitans
GTTTTGATACATATTGTGGAGATGCATTACATAGTTTATTAATTGGTTTCTTTTCCCCAATCATTGAGCTAACATTTCCTTACTTACTCAGCTCGGGCGATTATACACTCATTTAAATTAATCATGGTTCACTTGAATCGAATTGAAAGTAAATCATAAATACAATCCATCATTTCTACAAACATTGAAACTTTTGAAAATTTCTACTCAATGCATGTAAACACATTTACCATGTTATTAAAAGTTTTCTTTGCTTTTTGATATTTTTTTAAATGAACATTTATAAGCATTGCGTAAATTTTTGAAAATTTTTCCTCTTTTTTTTTTTAAATAAGGGAAAGAGGTGAAGGCATTTAGTCTAAGATAAATTGCTCCATAAGTTGGGACTTTTTCCTCTTAATTTTCATTTAGGTTAGATAACAGATTTGCAAAATGCTCTTTATTGTACTTGTTGACAAGGTTCGTATCAATGGATCGTGAACAGCGTAGATATTATTCATAATTTTTGGAAGCAGTATTCAATTCAATTTATTCAGAATTCACTTATTTTTACAACATTGTTGGCTTCCATTTTCTTTTCAACTGACTTTTACGACCCCCTTACGACTGACTTCGGATTCGTACAGATTGGACTGACTTACAACTGATTCGACAGATTTACAACTGGCTCGACTATTCTGCTTATATACCCTATAACAAGCATTGCGACATTTTTGAATACGTATTTTCCGCTAAATTTCTGTCTCCTTCGCCAGCCGTCAGCTGCATGATGCGCCATGAATTTTCATTTGATTTTTCCCTTTCTTTAGATTTGTTCCTGGGAAAACCGACTAATTTTCATGAAAATCGAATGATGAGAAATGGCATTTTCGTATTAATACGTAATGTATACGTACGTACGTACTATTTTAACGATTTGAAGAAAAATCACGTGACAAAATTTCGTTTGTATCTGCAAACAAAAAATTGATGCGACAAACTTTTTTTTTACATTTTGAAGCGCTTGCACTCCAACAATAATAAATACGATTTAATCCGCTCTGTGTCGCATTTCATAAAATTCCCATCCATAGTTGCAAATCGACAGCAAAATGAAAAAAATGCGAAAAGTCGCAAATGTGATTAAGAAAGTTTTGTTTGCATGCTTTTTTGATCTGAACGGGAGAAAGGTGCCAAGGCGTATTTTATTATTAAGTTCCTCCCCCGTAATCGTTGACTTAACATATCGCTCGCTTGCTTAGTTTAGACGCTTATCGTCAGCGTCTCAGTCCAAATCAATCACACCACAAAGTTCCCCGTAACAATAAGCCCTCATTTCTAAAGGGATTGAAATGCTTGATTATTCCCATTTATTGCATGCGAAAGAATTCGACCTCTCAACTAATTCACCACATCATTAAAGGTTCCTTTTGCGCTCCGTAAGTTACTGAAAATATTTTTATTTTTTTTTTTGAAAATAGCAGAAGGAGATGAGGTTTAGTCTGAGCTAAATTGCTTGAGCGATTATTATTTTTTTCGAATTTTTTTTGAGGTTAGCTATCTTGTCCACTATTGTCAAGCTATACGACACGAGGGTGATTATGACTCAAACAGATTTCTCTCTTTAGATTGCTTTCACTTTCATGACTAATAGTTTTTTAGTTAAGATAATGAATGACTATTAAAGATGCTGGACTTTTATAAAATTTGATCTACGGCACAGGGAAATTCCGAAAGGTTTATGGCAACCTTCTTGCCTGCTAGGTTATACGGCAACCTAGCAAATCTATTCAGGCTTTATAGACTCTATTTCACATGGAAAAGTATGCTTTTGTTTTGGTGTCAGTAAAATCGTTTGTGCGTTAGGTTACAGAGTTTCTGAATGTCCCTAATTTTTTATTTATCCGTTCAATTGGCTCGTCGTCTATTGAAATGAAATTTATGATACCTAAAAGTGACAGCAGTAACGCCAACACTCAACAGGATGTTAGAAGGACACACAGAAAAAGACGCCTGGGACAGACAAATTTTGCAAACAAGCAAGAAATGCATTTAAGATATCAAGAGGAATGTATTAAATTTACCAAAGCCAGTCTTCTTCTCCTATAAAGTCGCATCGTTAGTCAGGAAACCAGAGAAAATCAGTTTAGTTTAATTCTGTTCTATGATTTGTTTTTTATCGAACTCGTCAGGTTAAGTTAACAAAATTAGCACAATCTCCTCATCGGGCCATCATTTTTAGAAACTGATATTCTTTGATTTATTCCCAGTAGTATAGCACCTAGTTGTCCTTTAAACTTTTTCTTAATACAATCTTTGCTGTATTCTCCATACAATCCTTTCAAAAATCTCTATATCGAAAATCAGATAAGTCGAATGAAGGACTTCCCACGTACGCGAAGTGAGAAGTAAATGTGGTCTCGTAGTTGCAGTAATAGTGTAATATTTGTTGGATGTGATGTGTATCGGGGGAATAGATCCTTGACTCCCTCGTTGTATCAAGCAAAGTACACAAGCTTACGATGAGCATTAAAAGAATCGGATAAGTTACATTCCGCGATAACTGAATCTCGAATGCCCACTGCCGCAAGGCGCTTACCGTTAAGTAGTTTAGACCAATTCGCTTAATACAGTTATTTATGTAATCACTTTTCAAAGTAAAACGTTATATAGAAAGCAATCGGGAAAGTACTTCGACACGAATCATTTTCAATAGAGTTCGTCCTTGGTCCTAATCATACGGGTGTATCAAATTTCATCAAAATTTCCCAAAAATTTGCGATCTTTCTGTTGAGCATAAAAATTCAAGACGGACGGACAAGCTTAAATGCATTCAGAGAGTGATCTTAAATGGATCGGTATAATAAAAAGTGGGTCTATCTCAAGTCTATATGTCAAGTATGTATTGTATATATCCTCACAAACGTAGCGTAGCCATAGAATATGAAAATGAAATTATATATAATATAGTTTGTAAGTATTGAGCGTGACAAATAGTTTTCGTTTTTTTTTGTTTGCTTTTGGAAGCACTTTATTTTGTACTGTACCCGACAATTTCAACCGATTTGCTCGATGTTCAATAACAATCTGCCTGCGAGGACTTTTTATATTTTTGCGAAATTTAAAGTCGTCAACTTATATTTTGTTACTTGTTTTTACAGATATTACATTGACGGACAGAAGGACATACCGACGAAATTGCTAATTATTATCGACATGTGTACTTTGTGTGACATTTAAAGTTTTCTTCTCTATGGCACACGAAAAAAAATCTGCCTCATCGAATTTTCCTGCATGTTTAATCTATTAGTAAAGTGGATAAGGGATGGATACAAAAAGTTTCACAAGTTGCAAGCACCTTTATTAAAATGAAATTTCAATGGAAACGTTAACAAATATTGTTTAGAATCGCTTCTGGCTGATTATCGAAAACTCAGCACTCAACTCAAACAGCAGCAAGATTGTTGGCGACCAACTTTCTCATATTTAGCTGCAAGATAATACAACTGCTAAATATGTAACGAGAATAACTGCATGGTTCTCTCATGACATTTAATATAATCGCTTGTTTGAAATTATAAAAGGTCTGAAATCACTTCACTATATCGAATTTCAACATTCTTTGATGGAGATGAACTTGCAAATGGAAGTGAATAAATTGATTTCGAACCATGCAGCCTTCAGATACATATATAGAGCATTAGTTAATAGTATTACACTAAGAAGATGTTACTGTAACGAATGCAAGATTGCGAATTTCTAAAGTGGTAACGAATAAGAAAACTCCTACTACTTCAGAGGATTGATTTCAAACCTTTTAGTTATAAACTACTTTATTAATTGTGGGCTTGATTCCTAAACGATCGGGAACATTTTTACAGTAACTTCTTTAGGCGATCCTGTTATTTGCATGACATTTTTCGCTTGCTAATAGGTTGACCATGCCCGCTTTGAAGAAACTTAATAAGATATATGGCCATTAACTAACTATGTGTATGTATATGTACGCATATATGTATGTATATTATATATGTTATTTGTATGAGATGTTGCGCTTGTTTGTTAGGCTGACCATGCCCACTTTCAAACTTAATAAGATATATGGTCACTAACTATATATATATATACATATTATATATTTTGTTCGTATGAGATGTTGCGCTTGTTTGTTAGGCTGACCATGCCCGCTTTGAAACTTAATAAGATATATGGCCACTAACTAACTATGTGTATGTATATGTACGTATATATGTATGTATATTAAATATGTTATTTGTATGAGATTGTTCGCTTGCTTGTAGGTTGACCATGCCCACTTTCAAACTTGATAAAGTATATGGTCACTAACTCAATATGTGTATGTGTATGTATGTATATATACACACATATTATATATTTTATTCGTATGAGATGTTCCGCTTGATTATAGCCTGACCATGGCCACTTTCAAAGTTGATCATATATATGACAATTAATTACATATGTATAATTGTGTGTTTATAGGTATACATATATATTACGCGGTGGGGTGTACGAACAGACGGACAAATAGATAAGACTAAATGGATTCAGAATTTTGTGATACTCAAGAATATGTGTACAAAGTTCATAGGTTTGGAATACGAAAATGTAAGACCACTTTGTTTCAAAGGGGTTACCTGGTTTCATCGACTTGTATACTATTTTTCAAATCCTCATCTCAATTTTTACGAGATATACTTTGCCCAACAGACGAGATTATAGTTTCATTAATAGGCGATCGGTTGGATAGAGCAGATGAGTATGATCTGATTAACGCAGAGTCGTATGGATTTATATATGTACTTGATTGGGTTCACAACTGAAAGCAGAAATCCTCTTCTTCCTGTGGATATAGAAATAATTGCTTTCAATAAAATACCACATGTCCCTATGTAAGTGTTCGCAAAGTAATGGAAATGAATGTAATGGAAGCATTTAACTAAAAGACTCCACGAAGAAGATCGTTTACGTTTAAAACATTTCGTACTCAAATAGTTCCCATGAATGAATCGCAATAAATTTTCACACTAAAAATACAGCGAAAGTGAAAAGCAATAGATATGAAGGCACGAGTAGGGCAATAAGACAAGAATCTCGACTATCAAGTCAGTGTTCACGCGACCATACTTGATTGTAGCTCCAGTCTATTCGTAGTCGGTAAAATTGTATGCCTTATGCTTGTGTAAGTGTTATCGCTTACCGCTTCACTTAATGATCTGCGGCCCCTCTCCACCCCTTTGCCTTTCCCCATCTCTTTCTGACCATCATCTTGTTACACGAGTTAGTGACATCTTCTGAATGTTGAGTCACAGTAAAAGAAAAAGGCTTAAGGTAGATTTAAAAAGACGAACAAATCTGTCTTCAACTTTTTATATATAGTTTGTGCCGTCTAACGACTATATTTCTACTCGCCACAAAAAGATTTCACAACTGAGTATAAGAACATGCGTAGTATCGATAATTTTGACGCTCGACGCCGCTCGACAAACTAAGCGAACTATTTGACAGGGATATTGAGAATTTTAATTTTCCTTTGTGATTGTAATCTCTATCTCTCTCTCCATCTCTCTTTCCACCATGCAATTGCATGATTGAGCAGCAACCAGCAGTGTTTAAAATTGATCGATGAATAAGCATCTAGTGTTTATAGTGCATAGATAAATAAGTAAGCAATTTTTGTATTGATAAACATTTTTTAACTAAAAATCCTTTTTTTTTTTTATAAAAATTATTTGTCGATAAAAATCACTTCGTAATTATTAGCAATTAATTGCGTACTTTCTCTGAATCATCGATCGCATAAATTACTGTGCGGTTTATTTCCCTTAATTGAACTGTAACAATTTATATAATTATTTTAAACCAATTTTCTTCTTCAATTCAATCATGTGTAATGTAATCCTTGCAGATTATCCACATGCTTTACAAATGCCTTTACATACACACATATATAAACAAAAGCTCAACGCAACGCAAACGCAAACGCAACGATGATTTTTAATTTATCCTGATGAGAGTTTTGCATCCATATGTACGAATATATATATATATATATATATATATATGGTGTATGTGTGCATGTTTGTTATTTATGACAATTTGCATCTGTTTTCGGTCGACGGAAACCGCTCTTGGCCCACATCAATTGTATAACAATTTGTATCACAAATAGTATATATATATAAGTTTACACGTATACGAGAAAAGCAAAATAGCAAGCGAAGGAATGTAGAGAGAAAAGAAGGAAAGAAACTATAGCACACACATACCAAATCCGATGCCAACGTTTGTGATGATAGAAACATAAAAGCCATTATCTTTTATTGCTTGCAATGTGATATGTTTTGCCATACAATGCGTATGCATGTGTAAGGGTGTAAATGTGTAAATATAAATATAAATATAAATATATATATATATATATATATATATATGTATATGTATATGTCTATACAGACCGACAAATACAATATTTTTCCATGTCAATGCTTCTTAAACTTATCTTCACCAAAACTATACATACCTATATACGATACAAATATGCGACTATACATAGTAGGGATAGAAATTGTTATCTACTAACAAAGTTAACTGGTGATATAACGGTATGGAACAATTTCTACGCTTATGCCTATTGAGGTTGACTAAAACCAAATGGTATCTTTTGCTATGTTAAAGCTTCCCTCTGAAGAAAAAGAGAAATACTATTCGGTTGTTGGAAAAAGTAAAACGCATTTTCATTATTAGATATCCTATTGGCTGTTGAGATGCCGAAATTATTCTCATCCAAGTGAATAGTGTGTCATTAAAGATAAGATGGCAGAAGTAAAATCTCTCATGTAAGTCAAATTTTATGGCTTTAGATCAATCACAGAAAGTCATTGCCAGCGCAGACCTTTGGAAAGTTGACATGCAAAATTTCGCATTAATTACTTCATGGAAACGAAGTAAGCTTCTAAGATAGATCAAGATTTTTTTTATTTATCAGTGCAGCAAAAAAATATGAACCATACACAAAGGACCCTACTCTCTATATGGTGTTTCTTTCTGAATAATCAACTAATTAATGCCCCTTAAGGTACATTACGGTTATAGTTAGAAAAAGGTAGGGAAAGAAAGATAAGCATTATAGGACCTTTAACCATCAAGCACTTAATCTGAAAGGTACGATCTCAGACCAATCGTAATTATACTACGGTTTATCATACTAAGAATTGAACCCGGGTATGACAACATAATAGTCGTCCTTCTTACCCACTTAGCTATGAAGGAGTCTGCTGCACTTCGCATGTCTAAGAATCACAAATAGGTGCGTAGGAAGTTGATATCGTTTCCAAGAGAAGGAAAAAGACCGCACGTCGAAATGGAAGTAATTTCATTATGATAGTTTAAACATTGAAAGAGCTTGGAAAATATTGAAAATTATAAAATTGTGCTTTTTACTAATTTATCACAAATATTTTTAACAATTGTTTAAACTTCTCTAAATATGTAAAGTTTCAAACCAATGAACCAACTAAAGCGTTCACAATCTACAACAAAAAAAAAAAAGTAAAATGAAACAATCTATAGCCCAGCAACACCGACCGTAAAACATCCTACATCACTACACCTACTACAATTCAGGAAATTTTTTAAAAGTAAAAAAAAAATTAAAAGCTTATAAAGACAGCTTTTCAAAGAAGCCTTATTTGAGAAAACTCTAAACCTCGAGTTCAGTACACATAATAGGAGCACATCTAACCCCTTCGTGTTGGAATTGTCTGCTTTATAAACTCTATCTGTCGTGTTAATTGCTTCGGGAATTTCAAGTACAAACTGATATTGATGTTTGTACGGTATAAGTCTTAAGTCCTGTTTACAAGTTGCGGTAAGCCGCGATTGGTCAACCGCACTAGAAACCATTCAATTTTACTGTTGATAAGGTCAAGTATACAGCACGCCGCCAATATTACCAGTGACATATATATATATAGCGAAAATATATGATATACGATATGTACTATAGGATATATTATATATAATATATAATATATGATATATGATATATAACATTTTTTATATGATATATTTTATTTGATATATTTTGTTTGATATATGACATTTTTTATATGATATTTAATGTATGATATATTTTATTTGGTATATGATATAAAATATATGATACGTGAGATGTTTGATATGATATATGATATATAATAATATATTTTATATAATTTATGATATATAACATATGATATATGTTATATTTTATATGATATAATCATATATGATACATAATATATGATATATGACATATTTTCTAGGACATATGGTGTCTGCTATACGATATACAACGCATGAAATATTTTATATGATATATTTTATATAATATACGAAGTATGATATAACGATAAAAAAAAAATCGAACATATTAACCCTGCCAAATGTACATGTCGCTATGTAGTTAACTATAGCAACTTGAACGAGCATAATTTTTGAAAAAGCGGAGATGCACAAATAATTTTTCAAAAGTTTTCATTTAACTAATATGTTATTATGTAATTAAGGACATACTAGATCTCTTGTACCATTTGCGAGCCCCCAAACGTTAGGCTAAAATATGTAATAAAATATGTATAGATTTGGTCAGCATATGCCAGTAAATATATATGTACTTATGCCCACCTGCCCATCGGCGTATTAGTTATCAGAAAGCTTGCGGTTACAAAATATGAGATAGAAATCTGAAACTACCTACGGATTTGATAAGTTTTCAAGCTAATATATATGAAAATCACGACGACTAAATCAATTCGCGCTAAACGACGTGTTCGGCATACCTTACAGTTTATCTAGTGACAATTTCTAAGCACTATATTCTATTTATTTTTATTTATTATTTTTTATTATTTTATTATTATTATTTTATTATTTTATTTTTATTTTTATTTTATGCGGTAGATACTGGTCTTAAATGTAGCATAAATATTTGTTAGAATCAACTAAAAATTCAAACGTAACCGAACGTGGACTAAAACATCCGCAGCAAGTGTTAGGGCAGGCGAACGTGTAGAGTTTGAATTAAAAAAAGTTAAAATTGCTCAGTTCTCTATCCGAACAAAAAATTTGTCACCTAAAAGAACGAACACAAATTTACTTTTGAAAAAAAAAGTCACATTCCTCATATGTATTCTTTCGACGTTGTATGACAATAAGTCAAAACGTTGCAGATTGGCTAAAGCCGACTATTAAATAACCTAAGCTAACTCATTTAATAAAAATCTTCACCTAATTTCGTCATCAAATTTCAAAAATTATATATCTTTTCCGTAAAAAACTTTGCTTAGCCTTACATAAGAGGGTACACAGAACGTGAACCGACGAGATTCATTTTTAGTATAATTAATCTTGTTGAAGAATTTGTTATTCCTCATCTGTTTCCGTAGGTCATAAAATATCAAAACCTATAGCTCTTAGTCTTAAATACAACCTTACACATCATGTGAGAATCTTTGTGCGAGTAGATGTCCAAAAACTAGACTTATGTGACATAAGTTGGGGATTTTACTGCTACTATTTTGGATCAGCTACCAACATAAAATACAAAAAATTAGAGTTTGCTGCCATACGCCACCGAATATTTTGTAAGAACATTACGAAGGGAGTTTTCCAAAGATGATTTCCTCTCATGCAAGTTTTACATAGTAAACAGAGAAAAAAATAATTGCCCCTAAATCTAACAAAATTCCCTCTAAGTGAGATAAAATTGTTTCTAACTGCAATAAAATTTTCGATCCTTTTTGGCAAATATGACAACGTTTTTAATTAAAGGTTTTTTTTTTTAAATCGAGCCTGAAGTGACCAACTGTCGGTAGAACCCGTCCCAAACAGGGTAACTGTGATAAATTGCATGAAAATATCTCTGAAATATTTCTGAATTTATTGATAAAATGGAAGTTTCTTTCAGGTCATTACAGGCGTTGCATAACTACGCACGGGCTTAGTATATATAGCTCTTCATGTTAAGTCGTGCAAAAATGAAGTACCGAAAAATGTTTGTTGTGTTTCTTCTTAAGGCTTAGTGTCATGAAGGTTGAAAACTTGTGACCTTAGGCGTTAGCCGTAGGTTTTGTTTTTTTTTTTTCTCATACAAATCACGTATTCGTTTAAAGGAATTTCATTTTCGATAGACTTTTTAAAACATTTCCTGTTATATACGCTTCTCATAAAAGATAGGTAAGGAATGTTACGTTACGTTATGTTCTTGTCTCACTTATGGTCACATTTATATATATATATATACTTTATAACCAACAATTGTTGGCTGCTCTAACTTGTTTAACCGATGTATGCTTCCTTGGCTTAGTAAATACATTAAAATCTATCACTTCCAAGTACATATATATATGTACATGCTATTCGAGATTCCTTTACTTTCGTTCGTTTGCTTTTTGCACAATAATATCCGACGTCGACACAGAATTGATTATTGCTTACTTTACATGATATCCTGTGATCACTTTAATTAAACTCGACATTGCAAGACATGTATGTATATATATATGTGTGTGAGTGCATGTATATACGAATGCATATGAATGTAAATATGTCTACGTTTCTGTGCATATTGCTGGATGATAGACGATAATGTTTTTTAAGCATTGGCAAATGTTTGGTTGTGTGTGTGTAAACAGAAAACGAACCGTATACTTGTTTGCAGCAAACCTCTCAACATCTCGCTATTTGATTAAAATTTTAATGATGTGTTTCATTTAATTTTTTTTTTTTTTTTGTTTTGTTGCTGTCTCTTTTGTAGTAAGTCACGGTTTTAATAAATTAATTTTCAAAAGAATGTCATCTAATTAAACATAAAATCATGAGCTTTACTTTTCTACATATATATATATATGCATATATATATATAAACTAATTATAAATCTCTGCTTATCGTTTAGGAGGACGTAAATGGGCCATTAGTGAGAAGCAGACGTTCTCCTGCCGGCTTGACTGGTGGAATTTCGGAACTAAGTCATGAAGAAGCTGAAAAACGCTTAAATAAGTCGCTCGAAAAATTGGCAACTGGTGATGGACCAACATACAGGTATTTAATTCAAATGAATAGCAACACACACACTTTAGGTAACTTATTTGATTTTAATTTAAAAAAAAAAAAAAAAAAAAACAGACTTTCAAAAATTCATTCTGCAACCACACAAGTCGTCGCTGGTAGCCTTACAAAAATCAATTGCGATTTGGTTGATGCCGATGGCAAAGAGGAACGCTGCGATGTAGAAATATGGTCACGGCCATGGTTAAATGACGGTACAGAAATTACAATAAATTGCCCCAACAAAGAGCTGATAAAGCAGCGTCACAGTCGCTCAGCATTGGAATACGCTGAAAAGAAAACTCATAAAAAATCGAATCATCACAATTTAAATAAAGTCGAGCATTTATTTGCAAAATTTCAAATTAAATTTAAACGCAACTATCACACCACTATGGAGAAACAAATGCGTTTTCGTATATTTAAACAAAACCTGCAGCTCATTGAGGAACTCAACCGTAATGAACAAGGTACCGTTACTGGGGGTAACATTAATAGGATGTGAACATGAAATTAAATTTTATTTAATATTTTTAAAGGGAGCGCTAAATATGGCATAACTGAATTTGCCGACATGACAAGTCCGGAATATAAACAACGCACCGGCTTATGGCAAAGAGATCCGCAAAAAGCCGCCTCAAATCCTAAAGCTGAAATTCCAAACATCGATTTACCCAAAGAGTTTGATTGGAGGGAAAAAGGTGCAATTTCAGCGGTATGTTCTTTGTGCGTCTATGTGTGTATGTGTGTGTGTGCGCGTGCGTGTGTTTTATACCCATCACCGCAGAATGAGGGATATATTCACTTTGTCAAACTGTTTGCATCATACGGAAGGAAGCGTCAGAGGCCCCTCCAAGTATATATATTGTCGATCAGTATCAACTTTTAAATCATTTTAGGCATGTCCGCCTATCCGTCTTCGCAAAGTACATAATATATCCTCGATCAGTGTCAAGTTCTGAATCGATTCTCCGTCTGTCCGTTTGATGGCGCGATGTCATGACAATTATAAACTTGGTCTTGTTCACTCACCTTTCTTCTTCTACTTAGCTGAAATTACAACCAGTTATAGGATGAAAATCTTAAAAGCAACCATAAATATTTTAATTGCAGTGATTTTTTGTTAATTCGATCCTAGCAATTCATAAAATATTATCATTTTATTAGGAGAAACTTTACTACTCCCCTTAAACTCGCTAAAGGGCCCAAGTTACGAAAGCAAACCAAACATGGAATAAGATGACAAAACTCGCTCCCTTATCACGTTTAAGGAAGAATATGAGCCTTACCGTGAACGACATACAATAATTTAATCAAAAAGATGGTTCATTCACAATTATCGATACATATATAACTTCTCACTTTCTAGTCTATATAAGATCTAATTTCAAATACATTTATTCAAGGGCTATGGATACTAATACGGTACAACCAAACTACTTTAAAATTCGAGAGCTTAGGAAGATATCAAAAAGCTTTATTTATTTACATTCACACCTACTTAGCTCAGCGAATTAAGGCTGTTTCGTTTTAAGATAACAGTATAATTTTGTTTTTCTTTTAGATAGTGCCGCAGTGCATCGTTTGTTTATACTCTACATCGTTTGTAGTATTGGGCGGATGAGTTCGGCACCCAGAATCACATTTTATTATAAATGCATTCATAAAATGATTATGTGTTGCGTTAAGCATGTCTGTCTATCTGTCCTCCGTCTGTACGGATGAGCGCAGCATTCGTGAGCATATTTTATCATAAATGTATTTACAAAATGATTCTGTGTTGCGCTAAGCACGTCTGTCTATCTTTCTTCTGTTTGTATGGACGAGCGCAGCATATTTTATCAAAAAAATATTCAGAAAATGATTCTGTACCGATTTAGGCAAGTCTGTCGGTCTGTCTGGCGGTTGTACGGTTGAGTTCAGCATCCAGAAGCACATTTTATTAGAAATATATTCAGAAAATGATTCCGTGTTGAGCTGAGCAAGTCTATCCGTCTGTACGGCTCAGTCCAATACCCAGAAGTACATTCTAGAGCTTATTATAGAGTACGGAAATTGACCTTTTTTCTTTTTTTTTTAGTCGACTTTAAGATAAATGGGTATAAAAAGACTCGGTGACGATCGTATATAATTTTCTTACTTGTTCTAATATTACAATATCACAATACGTAACAATTAATAATTAATTAATACTTAATTAACAACGACACTAATAATCGAAAATATATTTAGGTTAAAAATCAAGGTAATTGCGGTTCATGTTGGGCTTTTAGTGTTACCGGTAATATTGAGGGTTTGCATGCTGTCAGAACCGGCGTCTTGGAGCAATACTCTGAACAAGAATTATTGGACTGTGATACCTCGGATTCGGCATGCAATGGCGGTCTACCAGATAACGCTTACGAGTAAGAGTATACCAAGTTATCCTACGAAACTTCTAACTGTGTACTGTTATTTTTTTGTTTATCAGAGCAATTGAAAAAATTGGTGGCTTAGAGTTGGAATCCGATTATCCTTATCATGCTCGGAAAGACCAATGTCATTTCAATAGCACCAAGATCCACGTTAAAGTGAAAGGTCATGTCGATTTACCTAAAAACGAAACAGCTATAGCTCAGTGGTTAATAGCGAATGGACCGATATCGATTGGTAAATTAATTAACTCTTATTTAATAATAATAATTATTTTAATTTCTGATTTTAGGTATTAATGCGAATGCCATGCAATTTTATCGTGGAGGCGTTTCACATCCTCCACATATATTGTGCTCGAGGAAAAATCTGGATCATGGCGTGCTAATCGTGGGCTACGGAGTATCAGATTATCCAATGTTTAAGAAAACCTTACCATATTGGATTGTGAAGAATTCGTGGGGCAAAAAATGGGGTGAACAAGGTTACTATCGCGTATATCGCGGCGATAATACTTGTGGTGTTTCTGAAATGTCCAGTAGCGCCGTATTAGACGATTATTAAGCTCAAGTTTATATTTAAATAAAAATGACGCAAAAAGAAACATCATGTGCGAAATATACTTTTTAGTATATGGGCGCAATGGAAACAAAATAATTGGGTGTGGCTATTTAAGAAAATTTCTAATACAAAATATTGGGCAACTGATCACATATTCACTTACTTATAATATACAAAAAAAAAAAAACCAAAAAAAACAAAATCATATACTCCTTTTTTAAAATTTTTTTTTTTTTTATATGCATACATAAACAGTTATATAAATGTAGAGAATAGTAATTGAAATCCCATGTATGCAAAAGTTTATTAATAAATAAATAACAAAAAAAAAAAAAAAAAATAAAATTTCATACATTTCTTAAAATTGTTTTCATTCGTTTTCATATTCGCTTAATTTGATAAGAAGCAATCGCAATTTTCTTGCTTCTAGACCGATAGTTAAAGGCTCAGTGGGTGCTTCTTCCGATGCACTATACACATTAGCCGGCGTAAAAAGGCCATTAACTAAACAAAAGCAAATCGAATACAGTTGAAAACATAAACTCAATAAAGATACGCCATTACCTTCGCACGATTTAAGAAAATTCATCACTTCTTGTATAGCCGGATTTGGTAGGATGACGTTTTGTTTAGCCATGCCGGCCAGCAAACTTAAGATGCAGCGTTTCACATGCAGCCAAGTATCGGCATATAGACGAGCCCCCGAACCACCTTCCAAGGCGTGAGCGATGCGTGACAAACCAAATTCATAATTCGATTTGGCGCAGTAAAGCGTGCCCACTACCAGATTTACAATACACAAGTGATGATATTGTTTACCCATATTTCCCTTCAACTCTTCGGCTTTCTCCACTCGGCGCATTAACTCCTCCGCTTCTTCATTCTGAAAAGTCATGATGTAAGAAACACACAAATTGGCCAACACCGCGGCCGAAACTGACATAATCTGTTATGTCGAAATATAGATTCAATTAAAGGGTTATATGCATTTCAGATGGGGTTATAAGCTTTTTCAACCTACATCATCTCCATGTTGCCTAATAATCGGTTCATAGAAAGCTGATGCCTCTTTGTATTTATCGCCCTGCATGAAAAGCACGTGACCAGCGTTTAAACGCCAAATTGGATTTTCCGAGCAAAACTCGGCGCTAGAGCGAAATTCTCTTTCGGCACCCACGAAGTCATCATCTCGCCATGAAATCCAAGCTCTTGCCATAACAACAGGTAAGTATCTGAGTTACAAAAAAAAAAAGAAGACATGCCAAAACTTTTCCTCTTTTCAAATCATCCATCATCATCATCATCATCATTTACAATTCTAAAGCATTTTCATAATCTTTTAGAGCATTTCGTAAAGCATTTTGATCGGTAGTGCTGCGTACTTCTTGAACTTTGGCTGCTAAACTGCGCAATTTTCCTGCTAAACTCGACGCTAATACTCCTAATTTTTTCTCAGCCAATTCGGCAGAAGCCTGAGCCGTTATTAAAGCATCTAATAACTCATAAAGATACTGAAAAAATGAAAATTACATCTGTATATATATAGATATAAAGATAAAAAGATATAAAGTATAAAAAGCAATTCGATTACTTGCGATAAATATTTATAAGTTAAGGCTGTATGTTCAGCTAAGATATCGGCAGCCGTTTCGTACATTTCATGCTTACAGCATATCAGGAGTAGATTAGCAAAAGTTTCCCTAGGGCACGCTGGTGGCCCCAGTTCCAAGAGGAAAGCTAATTTTCGAAGGCCAGCTACAGTCCCTTGAGGATCCGTTAAAGCTATATTATGCAATGTAACCGGATCCAATTCACTTTCAGCTCTGGGCGGTAAATCAAGCAAAGCATCACGTGCTGCCTCCACTGTATAAAGTAAATTTTTATTCAACTTTCAACGCGTTCGCGGGAGGTGTTAAGTTACCATTGTTCTCGGAATATTCAATCGCAGCCTTTAAATTTAAAGCTTGCGTTATTCCGGATAGGGCCATGGTTATGGGATTTCCGACGCTGCGAGCACTACCGTCTGTATCGATTTGTGCACCAATACCCAACTCCGGATGATTTCGTATGCCACGCTCGACAATATCAGCTAAACGCACAATCAATAGACTTGAGCATTATTTTACCTCAATCTTATGTACGCGAATTGAGTTTGAAAATAAACAACTTTTTTACACGTTTTTCTTACGATTTCAGCATCCACCTAAGGACTAATTGAAAAGAATATAAGTAAAAAAATTAGATAGAACTTCGGCAAAATAGCCGCCACCCAAATTCCATGCGTACACTTTAGGTGAACTTTGACGGCTGGGAGGGAGGGACGTACGAAGAATCGCATGGGCAGCACTTCTTCGGTTTTTAATTGACGCTCCGGCCGAAATGGCGGGAGTCTCAAAATATCGTTTGGAGACACTCATACATCAAAGAACACAGATGCTCATAGGCAATAAACGCGTGTCCAAAATTCCCGGCACCCCCGAGCATCGGCTTAATGTGGGCACTGTGGTTCTCATGTATAGGTACACCCCTGCCAAGTGTTCTGAAGAAATAAAAGAGCCTTGTCCACCAATGATGTCCTTTAACAGGATTACAAGGCGTTCTTTGCATTCCGACTTACTCGTCTTGAAATTCGCTGTATATCGCATCGCACTCTGCCGAGTCTGGTCAACCTTAAACTACACTGTACTCTTTTGGAAAAGTCCGCCAGCAGGGATCTTTCCCACCCTGCCTGATGTTCCACATTTTCAGATTTAAATCAAATGTACACAAACACTATTGCCTTCTTCCATTCTTCTCTACCTACAATCCTTTCCAACTACTACTGTATCCCCTGAGCGATATGTCATATCACAAACAAATATACATTCTTAGGCATGTAATGCTTACTTCTAAGTATCGTAAACAGGGGAACAAGTTTAATGTATTCTTGGGACAAAAAATATCATGTGAATTGGAAATATTTTAGACTTAATCCCTTGCTCTATATGCGGAATTTCAACTTTGCGTACCTATTCTCTTAATTGTGAGTATATCAACGACAAACAATTATCGAACACCATTGTTGGACGTGACTAAATTCGAATATATACACAAACTATGAAACTTAACCACGTCATTACTTATGTTTTTCTCAAAACTTCATTTCTCGAAAAAAGAGATTCACAATGCACGTATTGCAAAATACCACCTATTCACGTAGTCGACCGCAGGCGATTGTTGGACAGGCCAAGCTGGAAAGCAATGAACATATGCAGACAAACTATGAAATCTAACCAAGTCACTAATTTTGTTTTTCTCAAAATGTGAACTCGCGTAAAAAGAGATTCAGGATGCACATATTTCAAGATACCACCTGCCCTTATAGTCGACCGCCGACGATTGTTGGACATGGCCAAGCTGGAAAGCAATGAACATGTACGCAAACTATGGAACCTAACCAAGTCATTAATTGTGTTTTTCTCTAAACGTGGACTCGCGTAAAAAGAGTTTCGATATATATATATTTCAAGATACCATCTACCCATATAGTCGATCGCAGACGATTGTTGGACATGGCCAAGTTGGAAAGCAATGAACATATACACAAACTATGGAACCTAACCAAGTAATTAACATTGTTCTTCTCAAAATTTCAATTCGCGTAAAAAGGGATTCAAGATACCACCTACCCGTATAGTCGATCGCTTGAGTTTTTTCCTTTTTACGAAAATGAGACAGAGCTAAATTATAGGCTATCAATGGATTAAAACCGCCCACTTGCAGAGCCGTATTGAAACGTTGGACTGCGCTATCGTATTGATCGGCCTGATACAAGAGACAACCTTCGTCGTTAAGCGTATCAGCTGTACCTATGGTACGTTGATTTAAAACACTTTGAGCCCCAGCAAAATCCTCACTCGAATAGAGAATAGCACTTTGCAGTTGCAGACATTGCTCTTTCAACTCGTCATTATCAGCGATTTGCTTCAAAACCTTTAAGGCATCACCAAATATACCGGCCTGATATAGTGACTGAGCGTAGTAAAATCTGCGAAAAGGCAAATAATTTGTATTTGTATATATGAATGTATATATATATATATATATATATATATAATACATACATATACATATATATACATATTGCTTCGAAATCATCGACTATAATATCTCTTACTTGTATTTCGCAACTTTCGGGACTAAAGTACACAATTGTTCATAACATGTTGAAGCTTCTTCGTACTTTTGAGCATGATAGTAACAATAAGCCAAAGTAGATAAACCAGCTCTTGTGTTAGCTGCTTCTCCCAAATTTACAATACATTCAATAACATCTTCGTAACGTTTATCTCGAATCTAGAGAATATGCGTTGAAAACATTTAACAAGTGTAATGCGTTGAAAATGGATTATTAAGTTTAAGCACTTTTACCAAATTATAAATAGTTTTTGTCACTTGCCCCTCACGTAAAATAATGCCCTGATGTAACATTTTTTTATTAAACTTTTGAAAAAAAAAAAAAAGTTTCTTTAATGCGACCGCAAATTAGCTTGAAACTGCTGGTGCTCTGACAAAACAAAGTGAAAATGTAATAGAAATTTTCTTTATTGCGTGGTAAAAAGTAATTACCATAGTAATGGTAAAAATGTCATGGAAACACTTTCTTACCACTTTTTATACTCGACATCGCTTGTGATACATGGTATATTGAATTTGTGCAAATGTGTGTAATGACAAAAAGGGCTTAAGATAGACTCAATGAATGTTTCACATTCATTTCCTAAATCGATTTAATCACGTCCGTTCGTCTGTCCGTCTGATGTGTTTTTGTTTATCCTATAGGTCGCGGATTTTTAACAAGAAATTTGTTACACTTACGTGTTTTGGCGAACCCTATTGGGAATGTATTACACTATTTTTACACACATGAAAAAAAATTGCAATTTTCAAAATATCGCGACAAATATCCCAGGAGTAATCGTATTTTGGAATTACTTGTATTAGATCGGTCGATATTTTGCGATCCCTAATCTTTCGTCAGGCTTTACATGGAAAAACGATTTCATTTTTCATATATTACATTGAAAATTGGTACATGTTAGGAACTTGATATCAAAATCAATTGCACAAACTTAGATCATGTAGAAGTATTTATGTACCCTCTCCTCTATACCAGTTCCTATGAAAAGACTGACAAAAGGGTCCATTTGAAGGCTGGGGTATGATAGTAATCTGATATAAATATGATGTGTACCATGCTTGGACCACGTGGATCTATATTTCGAACGGCTTCGAACGCGAATGACGCCAAGTACTTAAAAGTGAGTATGACAACGAAGTCATGATCATAGTGCTTTATGACGCAAATGGAGGAACAATAATATTAATAATGTCTTCGACAAGAAGATTAACTTTGCTAAATTTAAAACCACTCGAACCCGTTTTCATATAATGACCTCCACAAAAAGTGTGCCTTTAAATGGGGAGAAGTTATAATTGCTGGCATTTTATGGCGAAGTGAAGTAACGCGTGTAAGAGCAGACATTGCCCGACCATAATGTTGTTAATTCGTTTAATGTTGCATTGCAATCTTCTCTGTATTCTTCCATATTTACGATATGTTCTACTTGACATACTTCTATTCGACATGTACCTAATATAAATTTCACGGATTTCACAAATGGAACCGATTTTTATGCTTTAAAGACTTTAAACGACATAACTAAAAGAAAGAAGTAAGAAAATTATAAAGTCTTAATAAGATGAAGCTTCCATCCATATCGTACAATTTGTAAAGGATTTTTTTTCAAACGCACAATATAACACTGCTAAAGTGACGAGCCATGAGTCGCGATCTCAAGCTAATTGGGCACTTCTAGCAATTCTTTTCCGCCAAGACATCTGCATAGTATAAGCAGTATTCTACGCTTAACGAACTTAAATTTGAAATATTTTAAGAATGAGAGAAGATTGATATGAGCACTTTGAGAAACTTGATGGGTGTTATGTCACATAGACCGCAAGACAACACAATACTTAATCCATAGTATTAAGAAACAACAGGAATAAATATAAAGTTTCACTTTTGTCTATGACGTACGTGTGGAATTTGTTTTTTAAGCTAATGCTCAAAATAATCCATTGTACATATAACTACGTAACAGGATAATATACATTCATATTTTAAATTTCAGGTTACGTAAGTATTTCTTTTCAGTGACGTTGTCAAAGTACCTTTCTGGTCTATCATATATAGTTATGTTCGCTGACTGAACTGTAAGAGACGCCCGGTTTATTAGATCACTAGTTTATTGTACTAAATACACATATATTTATACATATATATATATATGTACCGGTTCAAGCCAATTTAGAATACCGAAGTATTACTAATTAGCCAGTTTTGGTGAGACATTTTGAAAATTACAATTTTTTTTCATATAACGACTACATGTATATTTATATATGTGCATACACATAACAGATATGTACAGTGCAATAAACGAATGATCTAATAAGATTGTGCGTCTCTTACAATTCAGTTAGTGAACATAACTATATATCATGCACCAGAAAGGTACTTTGACAATGTCACTGAAAAGAAATACTCACATAACTTGCAAGTTAAAATACGAATATACATTACGCTGTCAAATATTTATATGTATTCGTATATATATATGTATATGTATATATATATATATATATATTTTATTATCTTAATATTTTTTTTTAAAATAAATATAAATAAATATTACGACTCAAAAAAAAAACAAGTAAGCGCATTATGGTCGGGCAAGGTCGATCTTTAAATACACTATATCATATTTTCTAACACAATTCTTAATTTTTTTATATGAAATTACTATGATGTGTCAGTTTTCATCACCACAGGTTAAAACTTTGACTTTTCTGCTCTACAAGGGATAAATTTTCGTGAAAATCCTTATTAGGGTAGGATCCAAAAAATAGGCAGAGGTTGTCCAAATTTGGTACACTTAATTTTTTTTATCTTAAATTACTATAATGAAATAATTTTTATCATGAACCATTGAAAATTAGATCTTTTTGTCGTATGC
>CCAG010023267.1:0-35154 GCA_001077435.1 Glossina morsitans morsitans
AAATAATTTTTATCATGAACCATTGAAAATTAGATCTTTTTGTCGTATGCGCTTCAGTTTTCGTTATATGGGGGAGTCAAACATTGCCACAGCCGATACAAAGTTTTCACATTTCTTTATCACTTGACTATTATGCGCTAATGTTCACCATGAAATAATGGAAATACGACCTTTTAATCATATAAAGCTTCAGTTTTCGTAGGAACGTTTTAAAACATTGCCCCCAGTCGGATCAAACTTTTCACACCGATTTAGAATGCCGAAATACTATTACTTAGCCACTATTGGCGAGAAATTTTGAACATTACAATTTTTTTCCATAGAACAAATTTTCAGAATACGGTTTTTTGTGGGGAGTGATCGAACAAGTGGACCGATCTGGACCATTTTCAATAGCATTCGTCCTTGGGTCAAAAGACGTCCATGCACCAAATTTCATTGAAATATCTCGAAAATTACGCCCTGTAGCTTGAACACAAATATACATGGACAGCCATTTAGATGGACGGACAGACTGGCTTAGATCAATTCAGATTATGATTCTAAATCGATCGGTGTAATAAAGGGTGGGTTCATCTTAACTCCGTTACATGCGTGTTACATACGACCGCACTAACTTAAAAAACCCTCAACTGCTAAGCTACGACTCGTCGCTTAGCATGTCAAGATTCACTTAAAGGCAAATAGTGATCGTTTGAGCGCAGATACATGCAGTTCTGGATGTGTAGCAGACAAATTTCCTAAAATAAATAACAATTCAATCGTATTTGTATTTGAATAAATACACAGAGCAGCACATATAGGCGTTCCTCGCTTAGCACGTTTAATTTCTACTGCGGTATATCGAAACCGTGTTATAAGAAATTCTTTTATTATTTTATTTAAACTGTAAAAGTTTAGATATAAACAAAAAGATATGCACCGTGTTATATAGCAAACGTGTTATAAGATACGTTGAAATAACGCAAATCAATGCAATGTATACCGTGTTTTCTAAAGGTGGAAATCTTGGTGGTAACAATTTTATTATGTAATCTTTTATTCCAAATATACATATAAATGAAAAACGAAACTATAGGAAAAAGGAAAGAAAGGAAGTTTTTATAAAAAAACCAAAAGTAAAAAAAAATGAAATTCCACTTACGATGACATACAAATATTAACAAGTAAGAATATTGTATCCGTTCATGAATGAATCTCTTATTCCTATTATAGCGTTCCTCCCAAATAAAAGGAAAAGAGAACTAAATTTTCATACTCGATAATATTGGCTGAGTGCGAGTGATTTTATTTTATTTTCACAATATATTACAAATTTACATATGATGTATGTATGCACTTCATGAATAAGAAGCAAAAAACACGGAAAGCAAAGGTGTTTACCATTGCAAGCGCGCCGGTTTGGCTCATTTTTAAATTCTTTTGCAAGTTTGTGAGCGATATTTTCATTCTTGCGCACAAGAGAATGTTTACCACTGACACTACACACATTTGCGCAGACGGATACATGCACGGATGCTTAGGTAGGTGTATTTTGAAGAATTTTCAGCGGAACTCTCTGAAACTTCACTTTTGCTGCCAAGAGAATATGTTTGCACAACAGACCAAAAAAACGGACAGACGGACATCTTTATTTAACCCAACTCATAATTTGATGTCCATCAAGAGAACACATACTTATTATAAGTGTGCTTGGAAGTCTTCTTCTATTCTTTCGTTCACTCCCTTTGAATGAATATCCCTCCTCTCTCATCCGGGGGTGAGAGAGATACAAAACAAAAACGTTACTGTGTAAGCAAACTTTATTTGCTTCCTTATAATCTAAATAATTCTTATTTATTTCTTATGGCCCAACCTAAAAGGTCAAGCCCAGAAAAAAATTGCTTATAGACTCATTAGAGTGCTCCTCTCCACGGAAATCTTTAGTAAAAGGCGAAAGATTTATTCGACAACTGAAGAGAAGCCAGAGTGACTTTGCCTTGGTCAAAGTATTATACTTTATCTCATAAAATTTATAAACAAAATGAGAATTATATGAACAGAAAAATTTTATGAAATAATTCAAATAATATTATGTATATATCATGTATATTAGCATTATCCGTCCGTTCGCACTACCTGTTATGAACAGTTTCATGGCCGCAAAAATGTAACTATATACTTAAAATTTGGTAGAAATATTGGAAGTTCTTGCACGCAGGCTGGTATTGAAAATGGGCCAAATCGGTTCAAGGACACATGCGGAGCGTCGCATAAACTGAGAACGCCTACGTTTCTCAAAGAGAATAAACAATTCGTTTTTTGCTTATTACTCATAAACTATAGGAGAAAAATCTACAAAAATTTGAACGCATATTTTCTGGGCTATGCTGTAATACCCGTACAAAAATGGAGAAAATCGGCCACGCCTATCCAAATATTATAGTGCATTAAAATTTAATTTTTTCAACAATTTTTAAATTTTTTTTGTAACGCGCTCAAGCAAACTTCAAAAGGCCGATAAACTGTACGTATTCTTGATCAGTTAGACGTTGAGAATGCACCTAAGCATGTTCCCTTGTCCGTATGTCCGCCTGCTCAACTGTGCACTATTCGTGGTAGGCATACCTCCTTAGCGAACATGAAGATATCAGCTACATGTTTGCGGAAAAAATTTGAAAATAACTCAGACCGATTATAAGGCACGCCCAAATGGGTCCATATAATCAAAGCCGTGAACTCTTTTGGTTTCCGTGTTTTTTGCTTGCATAATAAAGTACATAAACCACGTAAAGTAGTGAACCACGACACGTACACTACCATACATTATTTATTTTTATTATTATTATTTATTATATTTATATTATTTATATTATTATTATTATAAATTTAGCCAGAGAAATAAATTCTAAGACCCAAGTCTTAAAACTCTAGCATCTAAGGCTTTTGGTTTTTTTAAAAGGTCTACCGCACTTGAGACTTGAACCCACGAACATTGAGAGTCGCTAGTGAAGACTCTAGCATACTTGGCTACTCAGACGGACACACTAAATATTAATTTCTACTTTCATTTTGAAAAGAGAAGAAATCGGTTGCGCTCACTCACTCTTATAGGGGATGAAAATTTAGTTATTTTGCTTCTTTTGTCTCTTTTGTCACGAACGAATATTATTTTCTTATTTGTTTGTTTTCTTTTGTAAAGTTAGTTAAAAGTTTTCTTATTAACGATAAAATAAAGATCAGTTGAAAAAACTATATATATTCGGTTTTTTGAAATGGTTTTGTATCTAAATTGTGTTACAATTATCGCAACTTTGGCGTTGTGTTGTAGCGAATCAGTGCTTTGCAAATACCCTGTTAAGCGAGGCAAGTCTGTGTTACATATATATATATATATATATATATATATATAAATTTCAATCTTTCACACCATCCATCTCAATCCAGTACATTGGAATTAGAGTTGCACGCTACACCACTTGTGGTACAATGTATTTTAGGTTAGTGCGATCGTGTGTAAAATGCAGAAGGGCTTAAGATAGATCCATCTTTTATTATATCGATCGATTCAAAATCATAATCTGAATTGATCTAAACCTTTCTGTCCGTTCGTCCACATGATGTCAGTCCATGTTAAACTTGTGGAAATACGCAAGTAAATGTGTGCAAGTTGCAATTTCCACTTTTTCGACCACTTCAGGTATAACGACCTACTCTCAAAAGTTGTTATATGGGAAAAAATGACAATTTTCACGATTTCTGCCAAAAGTGGCTAAGTAGTAATATTTCGGCATTTCAAATCAGTGTGAAAAGTGTGATCCAACTGAGGGCAATTTTTTTAACGGTTGCTACGAAAATTGGAGCTTCATAAGATAAAAGGGTAGTATTTCCAATATTTCATGGTGAAAATTAGCTCATAATAGTCAAATGACAAAGAAATCTACCTGACCGAATTTGGACCACATGAGTTTATTTTTTTTTTTGGATCCCAACATATATAGGCGCTATCACGAAACGCAAACTCTTATTTGGAGAGAAAATCGAACTTTCCAATATGCAGGCTTTCATAAAAATTGTACCTTTGCATGAAATTAATGTGCACTTTTTGGTATGTTATTACCAAAACGAGCGAATAACTATACGATGTGAAGTGGTGTACGGTTTGTAGTAGTCGGCGTTTTCCGACTGTAATGTTCTTACTTGTTTTTTCATAGTTTAGTCAGAGCTTTAAATGCATTTATGTCTTTACTTGCTTTAGTTCATATATTAGGGTGTCCAATAAGTTTCTTACTTTTGGGGGGGGGGGGGGGGAGCAATATTAATAGACGACATATCCCGTCTTGATTAAATGGTTATGTACCGTTGTCCAGGAAATGTTAGCGGCATTCACTATCTCGCCCACACTACATAACGGATTTTCAGCGAGCATGCCCTTGATGAGGTTCGCATCCGTCGTTGCTGTGCGGCCGCTGTGATTTTCATCTTTCAACTCGAAAGTTGCTAGCTCTAAATTTTTTAAATCAATGGCGGACGATTCCAATAGTCGCCGTACCGCTCCCATAAACGCTGCAAATCTCGTGTGCAGTGTCCTTCGCATTACTATCTTTTTTAAAGCATTTAAGATGAACATGCCGAATATGTTTCCTTTGGCTATTCATATTGACCGGCTCGAAAAAAAATTTTAAAAAGGACTTTGTCACCAACGAAACATACTTCGAAAGCGCTGTGAGACGACTGAAATCGATGTCATAGAAGCACAATAGCCTACATGTTTTGCAAACATTGCCGCCTCAAGGTCATGCAAAATGTGGGTACTTTTTATTTTCCAAGTATGTTTCTAGCCGAGATAGCTGTCGGTGTATCTTTAATCATTCGATCGTTACCCGTTGCTGACCAGTATATGGTAGCAACACAAAATTTGGCCGAATTAAATCTTCAACAGACATCGGACATATATATAGCTCAAGGCTTATTCGATTTCCGTCATAAGGACATTCGTTTAGATGATCATTTTGAACGTTTATTAGACGATCTAACACAATTCTCGATGACTAGCGATGACTTGGAAGCGCGAGACGTTGCTCATCATTTACTTTACAGTTTTGTTAATAAAATTGATTACAACAACAATGGGAACAATAATCGAGGAATCTTGAAAAATAAAATTCAACAACTCATAGAACTGATTAAAGAGGAAAAGGAGTCGGCAATCGATATTCATACACAACGTGATGGGTGAAAAACTTTTGGGACACCCCTATACATACTCAGACAAAAATAATTCATTTTTATTATTCTTTTGCTTATTTATTTGCTTTTTCCTTTTTCGTTGCATTTATTTGCATTTATAACAACACTTGACACTTGAGCTGCATTATCATTATGTATTAGCTCTGCCGGAAAGTTCTGTCCGTTTTAAGAATAAAACGGGACCCTGATTCAAAATGATGAACTGAACCAAGCCCTTCGGCCATCTCCGATGTGGTCAACAAACGATTTTGGTCTAATATGACCTTGACAGTACCGTCATCGATGACAAATCTCCGACCAAGACATGGCTTATCAGAGAGAGAGAGAGCGAAATCACCTGTAGCAAATTTTTCGAACCATCTTCTGCATACCCTACCAGGAACTGTACGTTCATCAAATACTTTCAATGAATTTCTAGATGTTTCTGTAGAATTTGTTCGTTGTTGAAGTTCGTATAAAATGCAGTGGCGTAAATGAACTTTTTGAGTAACCGCGCCTGCACGACCGCGTCTCACTTAATACTAACACGAATCATTTTCGTTTTAGTTAATTTCCTACGTCATTATGTCCACAATAAGCGATAAAAATAGAGATTCGAACATGCGCGAAATAAAGATGTTGGCGAAAATTGTTGTTGTAGAAACGGACAGAACCTTCCGGTAGATCTTATACTTCGGCAGCCGATATAGCATGACTTGCTTGTGAAAAAATTAGAAAAGATTCGATTAATTCCGCGCAGTAGTTTTTAGTTAGTGCCCTTTCAAAGGTGGAAAGTGAAAACCAGAGCCATCGGCACATTTTACTTTTTTACCAACAAAAGAAAATAATGATGCTGTTCGAGCAACAAAAAAATAGTCCGATGTGTATGACAAAGATGTCCCGACAGAATGCCAAAGCCAAAAATCGTTTACAAAATTTCGATCCGACAATTCTGACATTTAAGAGACACCACGTTTCCGAAGGCCAGTTCAAGCTGATAAATAAACACATTAAAGACATTAATTGATGCAAACCGGCGCATATCGGCGCGTAATCGATAGTCCATGATAAAATATTTACGCATTATAAGAAAATCGTCTATCGTTTTCATAAAAAACAAAGAGCAAATTACTTTCCGAACAACCTAATATATTGTTATTAGCACACGTATGCTATTCCCAATACAACACTGTGCTAAAAACTTTGAATGGACTCGACAGCGATCGACTCGCATGAACTCACTAAAGAATACTGACGACACAGATGATCGATCCGATTGCGTGGTTTGTGGGGATTAGTAGCACGTTGGGTTTTCAAGTATTCGCTAGAGAAAGAACTTTAGCAGTAGCGTTGCTTTCACACTTTTAATCAACGGATTTTAAGACGCTGCGTCATACGCGTTTGTCATTTGCATTTTAGACCATATTCTGTCGAATGAAAATATTAACATTAAATATCAAATCATTACGATATGTTTTAAAAAATGAAGATCGTTTGAAAATCGTGTCTGCTAGTGTTCTTATAATTCTAATATATTCACCGAAAGATTACTTTTTCTTTTAACGAGCTCTCATGGCAGTCAAAAAATTCTGAAAAAATTCGAAATAAATCTAAAAAATGTAAGCCGATAAATTTCAAAAATTAACGACAACTACGTGCAAACAGGAAAAAAGGCGAAAAAATTTATTGAAAGCTAGCGAAACTTGAAGACGAGAAGGGACAAGTGCAAAAATCCCTGCCAACAATCAGTTAACCAAAAACAAAATTCTGCAACACTTAGCCTCGGTAGGCGTATTATCCTTACTTTATGTGCAAGAGATTCTGGCGAAAGAAATTAAAGCTTCTCCTCTTCTTCTCTTAGGCATACTTAGAAATATGTCCATTGCACCAATAATAACTGGGACGACGGTCAATCATACGTCAACCTTAATTTTTATGCATGGTCTCGGAGATACGGGACACGGTTGGTGTGAGTTGCTTGGACGTATAAAACTACCAGATATGAAAGTTATTTGCCCTAATGCACCTTCCCAACCGGTTACGTTAAATGGTGGCGCCCGTATGCCGTCCTGGTTCGATTTGAAACATCTGGATATGTCTGGAACAGAGGACGAGGAAAGTCTCCTAGCAACAACAAGAACTGTACACGATTTAGTTAACAACGAGATCGGTAAAGGTATATCATCGACCCGTATCGTATTGGGTGGTTTCTCACAGGGCGGTGCATTGGCTTTATATGCAGGTTTAACTTATACAAAGCCATTGGCTGGTATAATAGGTTTGTCCACATGGTTGCCAGTACATCAGACCTTCCCGGATGCGAAACGCAATAATAACACAATACCGATTTTCCAAGGCCATGGCGACATTGATCCAGTGGTTCGTTATGCTTATGGGCAGCAAACAGCCAAAATCCTAGAATCGTTTATGAGAAATGTCACTTTTAACACCTATCATGGACTTATGCATTCTGGTTCCGATGCAGAAATGAATGACGTCAAAGCGTTCCTCCAAACATGCCTAAGATAACAATTAATTTGATTGCATTTCTATAAAGTTAAATAAATAAATAGAGAATAAAAGCAATGATTTCCGACTTCTTGACTTAAGGAACAAAAAAAATTATTAATTACATCTTTTGATGCCATTTTTTCCACTGACCTTTTAGCAGGCCTTAGAAAGTGTTTGCATTCCTTAGAGCTTGTACTTTAGAGCTTTTCTATTGACGGATTACGCTTAGAATACATTTCTAGATATCTTTCCACTGCAACTTATATGGAAATATTCGATTTAGGAAAATGTTTGATAAGCATCGTCTTAGGTCACTCCGTTAACCTTAGCCTTATAAAATGTTTATGGCAGATTTTAAATCAATGTCTCTTGTCGGCAAGCACTTACATGTTTAGCTTTATGGTGAACATATTTGCACGGGAGTCCCCATACTTTCGCTTAGTTTTTATTTCCTTCCCTTAAGTAGTCTTAACAAACTTTGCGATTCACGTCGTTCTCATAGACGTGAGACGGTTACACTTCTTAACAATCTTCTTCTTCTTCTTCTTCTTCTGTAGTTCACTCAATGATTCACTGTGCTGAATGCAACTTTGTAAAAGACGATTCGAACACTTTTACTTAACACTTGACAGAATTGATACGATTTGCTCAATTATATGGAAATTAGAAATATTCCCAGCATACCGGTGAAGTAATCAATTTCACTCCAAATTGATCGATATCATTGAAGTGAAAGACAAACCAACTAGCGAACAAACTCAGGAGCATCTAGGAGAAGACTTTCATTGGTACAAATTATATAAATCACTTAACCTAATCACTTAACCTAATCACTTAACCTAATCAATTAATTTCTTCGTATTTTGGGAATGAGAAATGTTTCTACGAGTTGAAGTGCCTGCTTGCGCCAGTACCTAACTTAAGCAAATAACAATTCTCTTAGCGTACCACAAACAGAATCACTTCGTTATGCGACGGGGTTTCCAATCCCTAGTGACCATACTGGTGAATAATATTTTCAGCACAAGCCCTTCCTTCCCTACGATTAATGCCGAGGATGTTTTAGTAGCCTCATGTTTTTATGCAGCAACGTATAGCCGTATAGTTGAGTATAGTCATCTCGCGTGTTTTGTTGCGACTGTCTCCAACGGGAAGTTCCCAAAGAGGCGTTCCTAATGTCACGCCAGAGAAAAGTCTAGTCTTTCTTTTCGTCACCAACAGCATCGCACAGCATTTAGTTAGCCTTACAGCAAAGAATGAATGCAACTCTGTTTTTCGTTTTCTTTTTCCACAAAAACGATTTGTGTTCCTTCGCTTTGTAATATTTTCTTCTTCTTAAATGTTTAGCGAATCATCAACAAAGGATTCGCTGCATTGTAAAGCAAGCAGAAAGGCCTTGCCTGGCTCTTTCTAAAGTTGGAGGTTAGTTTTGGCATATTTTTTATTTTATTACATCTTTATATTTCGAACTATGTCACATTGAAATCAAAGCGTGTTATATGGCCTCTGCAGCGCGAGTCTCCTGCAGAGATAAAATATCAGGTAAATTCCTTCAACAGGATTACACGTCTTTATCAGCCATTCTTGACTTACCTGCATACCGCACAACAAACTATCGCAACTCGTCGTTTTTTAACCGTATTGTCCACCCTTGGAACAACCTACCAGCAGTGGTTTTTCCAACCGTACCTTATGTCTCCATTTTCAAGTCGAAATTTCACAAACACTGCGCGCTCTCTCTCTCTTTCTCTCCACAACTTTCTCCCTATAACCCTTGCCAGCGTACGGCCACACATAGAGAGGACATCTCCTGAACGGCTGGCCAGAGGAAAAAAAACTTTATCACTTAGTCAATGAATAATCACTGACCAACAAACCTTACCCTTAATTTTATTTATTTCTGTTATCAATCGATCATTGCATATAATATGTTTTTGGGATTGCGATCAAAACGTCAGAAAATGAACAAGATTCCAAATTCTAAGAAGTTGTCCACAATATCCCAATCGATTTTAGTTTCGAATTTGCAACGAATCGCTCATGACAAAATATTCCTTGGACGTTTTACGTAGTTGGACGTTAGAATCTTATGTGTGTTTATTGATACTTATCAAAACTTCCACATCTTGCTGCCCTGCGTTCCCCATTGTGTATATTTTTATTTATTTTGTGTACTCATCACCAAAGTGTGAGGCGTATGTCAAAACGTTTGCAACGTCCAGAAGGAAGCGTCAAAAAGCCAACAAAGTATACATATTTTTGATCAGCATCAAATTTTAAATTGAGTTAAACATGTCCGTCTGTCTATCTGTCCGGTGTAAATATTCTTATGGCCGCAAAAATACAGCTATTGACTTTAAATTTGGCAGAAAGATCAAAGGTTCTTGCATGCCGGTTGGTATTAAAAATGGACAAAATCGGTCGAAGAACACACCCACAGCACTATATAAACTGAGAATACTTATGTTTTTTAAAAGGAACACAAAATTGGTTTTTTGCTCATTACTCATAAACTATAGATGATAAATGCACAAAAATTTAAAGGCATATTCTATGGGCAATGCTGTAGCATACGAACAAAATTGACCACGCCTTCGTAATATTATAGTGCTTCAAAATTTAATATTTTTTTTCAATATTTTTACAAGGCGAAGAAAGAAGCTTCAAAAATTCCATAAAGTATATATAATCTTGATCAGTTTCAAGTTTGGAAGACATCTAAACATGTCAGTCTGTTCATATGTCTGCCTGCGTAACGGTGTAATACTTGTGGTAAACATTCTCTCGTTGGCAAATATGAAGATTTCGTCTATAAATTTGCAAAAGAATATGGAAGTGACTTAAAATTTTTCAGGGCAACACCTACAACGCCCACATGTTTGTGCGACAAAAACTTTTACATTGAAAATAAAAAAAAATCAGCTGTGCCCATTCCATACTATAGACCATGAAAATGTAATCCGTTTTTTGTCTTTCTTAAGATAACGGTGATGGGTGTAAACGATTCGGTCACGACCGAATATAATTTTCTTACTTATTGTTTTTGTTTATTTTTTTAAATAAATTTAAGAAAATAAACATTAATAGCTGGCCATGTTTCAATAAAGAAGTTTCAAAAATTGCCGACAACTACTACATTCAAACAAAAGGAAAAAAAAAGACAAAATATTCGAATAAGATACCGGTAAAGTATTACAAAGAAAGCCAAAAAAAAAAAATGAAAAAGAAAAATGTAAAGATCCTCAATTAGCATATAAATCATGCCCTAAAAGTCAATCCAATTCAATGAATCACTAAAACAACATCAAAAAGTAAAGCAATATCCGTAGCCAGGCTATTTGCGGCAAGCGGCTTTTCGTACGTCACTCTTACAGAGCCATATATACAAAAAAAAAAAACGGAAAAGTTCGAATAAGAAAATACAAGAACATGTCCAGTCCATCAAATGAACTTGAACATGAAGTTGAAATTGAATCAATATCCAATCACACGTCAACGCTCATTTTTCTCCATGGTCTCGGCGATAGCGGGCACGGTTGGAGTAGTGCGCTTGAACGCATACAATCACCAAATATGAAAATCGTTTGTCCTAATGCGCCTTCTCAGCCCGTTGCATTAAATGGTGGTTTTCGTATGCCGTCTTGGTTCGATTTAAAAAGACTGGATATGTCAGGAACAGAAGATGAGAAAAGCCTTAAGGTAGCGGCAAAAACCATACATGCTCTGATTAGTAAAGAAAATGAAAAAGGTATACCAACGACACGTATTGTCTTGGGCGGTTTCTCACAGGGCGGTGCATTGGCTTTGTATTCGGGTTTAACGTACGCAAAACCGCTGGCCGGTATTGTAGCCCTCTCGTCTTGGTTACCATTGCATCAAAAATTTCCCGCCGCAAAACTCAATAACAATAATATACCGATTTTCCAAGCCCATGGCGACATTGATTCAGTGGTTCATTATAAATATGGTCAACAAAGTGCCAACGTTTTGCAATCATTTATGCAGAATGTCACCTTTAAAACCTATCACGGATTATCGCACTCGGGATCAGATGCGGAAATGAATGATATCAAAAATATTCTTGCCAAATGGGTAAAATAATTTTATTAAATCAATCGAATTTTTTATTCCACATATATAAATTTTTAGGCTACGTTTCGAGTAATGAGTTGAATTACAAAAAAAATTTAAACGATTAAAACTTTCCCAATATCATGATAAAGAAATAAGAAATAAGTTATAATCGTTTTAAGTTAGTCGACTAGGGTGTCAGTTCATGGTTTTCGCTGTCGAGTCAATTCGATCGTGATTTGAATAATTTAGTGGACAGTAATTTCATGACCGAAAAATGTTTTATGTCAACACTTTGTTGACAGCTGTAAGCTCTTCATTCGTTATAGCGAGTCCTCAAACGGCATCTATTAAGCTAATCCGATCGAGTTTGTTCGATATTGAGAATCTTAAACCGGTTTTGGATCTCTTTTACATTGACGTAACTTACAAGATTATGGATAGGTCAGCCGTCTACTTTCTTCCAACGGCAGGTGAACGTGACTAAACTCTCGACTCTTGATTTTGACTAACAAAGGCTTTAGATATACATATATATTGGAAATGTAATCCACATCTAGTGTATCTTCATCCTTTATTGGCGGACAGAAACATATAATAAGAAATTGGTCCGACAAAATATTCCAGACATCGCGACCAGCAACAAGCGCAAGACGAACAACAGGGCGAACTTGAAGAAATATAAACTTGATTGATGAGTAGATTTGAGTGTTGCGAACAGAAATGCAAATCTGGTATCTACTCTTGCTTGGGCTGTGAATATAAAGATATAATCAAATCTAATTACATAATAAAGTCCGGCAAAATGCTCCAGACGTCGTCTATTAGAGTTTTAGCAACCAACGCAAGACAAACAGCAGGGCGAACTTAAATAGATATAAACTTGATTTATGAGTAGATTTGAGAGTTACGAATGAAAAAGCGGATCTGATATCTAGTTTTGCTTAGGTTGTGTATATAAAATGTAATCTAATTCCAATTACATAATAGATTAGGCATAAACAAGCTGTATATGGAAGATAAGCTATTAGCCAATCATTTTTCGTAACATATGTATATAGCCTTACAAGAGGTTTAACGAATATGTCGTGTCGCCACTTACCCATAAAGTCGGTCGTCTGATATTTCTCTTTGTACACAATAATGACAAACAACACTAACTTAACTATTAAGCGATAAGTCCACCATTCACAAGTAGAGCGACGTCTAAGAGTTTAACTGCACTTTTAAGTCAATCCTAACCTAACAAGAGATTTGAAGGGTATTTCGCGTCACCACTTACTCGTAAAGTCACTCGCCTAAGATTTTTCTCTTTACACAACAATGAGAGATAAGACTTAAACTTAAAGGCTATTAAGCGTTTAGGTCCGTCCACCATTCATTAGTAGAGCAACGTTTAAGCGTTCAACTGCACTTTTAAGTCAATCTTAACCTAACAAGAGGTTTGAAGGGTATTTCGTGTCACCAAGTCAGTCGCTTAAGATTTTTCTCTTTACACAACAACGAGAGATAAGACTTAAACTTAAAGGCTAGTAAGAGATTAGGCCCGTCCACCATTCACTAGTAGAGCAATGTTGAAAAGTTGAACTATACTTTTAAGTCAATCCGTCATATCAGCGACAGAAAAGTCTTACGAGACCCTGAGGTCCTGGCCAACAACAAGTATACAAACATCTCAAACATAAACAACATTCAGGTATGTGTGTACTACAGCTGATACGTACTGTATCAGCTAGCAATCTGCGCGACCTTCTATTTTATTAGAGGATTATTTTTCGAGTAACTAAAGCTAACACAAGTGCATTTACTATATACTCCTAAATGGTTTGATGCATTTTACTCAAACTCAAGAGTCGAGTAGAGAAATAATACTCTTCTTGAATGCTTCAACGTAAAGATCAGAACAAGAACAATCCAATCGTGTTATTAACCTCCTTGTAACTAAACAAAGCTCTTCCCCAGTTTTTTTATTTTCTTAAGAAACTTAGACAAACATGATTTCATCACGACAGACGGATATTAGTTCACTGCTGTTAACTCCAATATTCTTTTCAATATTTTTTCTTTACAATCTCTGTTTACCTATAGACCAGCTTGTCAATCTACAATCTACATAGTCGAAGTACGTAGTATCTACCATTTGAAAGGTATGCTAAGAAGCTAGGCTAGAACCAGAAACTAGTAAGCAATTCAAAATGATATTGGTCATACTTGAAGATGTATGCATTGCAGCATATAAGAAAGATGTCGAAGTGGTATGCAAATGAGAGTTGATTTATACCCTTATGTTTCTTGATCTAGAAAGGGCATCATATTGGGGTTCATTGTGCAGGGATTTTGAATTCAAAGTTTTAACCAATCGATTTTCAATCGTACCAATAGAAAGAGTTCTAAAAGAGAATTGGCTAAAGAAGGTGAAAGGTGTATGAAGTATTATTATGAGAAGTATGTTAAGCCGTACTGGTATTGCAAGCGATGAAGAACAGGGTCTACTTTGAAGGTAGTACAAGTAATTTTTGAAAAATATGTTTCTTTTCTTTTTCTTTACCTTTTTATACGGTAGCGCAAAAGGGAACGATTCTTACATCCCCGGTTATTCAAAAATATTTTCAGGATTTCTCAATAACTAAAAACTTTAAATGAATTTTGACTGATTAATGTACGGCTTGAGTTATTCCGTGAATTTCATACCATTTTAAATGGAAGAATATCTAGGGGCGATAAGATATGAGAATGACTTTCGTCACTAAATCTAGTTTTTCGCGAATAAAGAAAGAATATCTAGGGGCGATAAGATATGGGAATGACTTTCGCTACTAAATCTGGTATTCCGTGAATAAAGAGGGAATATCTAGGGGCGATAAGATATGGGAATGACTTTCGCTTCTAAATCTGGTTTTTCGTGATTAAGAAAGAATATCTAGGGGCGATAAGATATGGGAATGACTTTCGCTACTAAATCTGGTTTTCCGTGAACAAAGAAAAAATATGTAAGGGCGATAAGATCTGGTTTTCCGTGAATAAAGTTCACCCATTTTACACATGCAATGTGCGACTTTGCAAAAATCCTTCAAAGGCTTTAGTTGTTCAGTCATCTTTTTTATATGTTCGGTAGTCGAAAATTCATAGCGAAAAAAAGGAAAGTTAAACCTTATAAACAATCAGATCAGATTTTAACCCTCTATCATAACTGTTTTCAAAGACAAAAATGGAAAGAAATTAAAAGAAAAATTCGTAAAAATGCTCGAAAAGAGAAAAAATCACTAAAGCATAAAAAATACTTGAACAATTGAATGCTATATATATATATATTCTAGGTAACAGTTTAACGTACAAGACAGTAATGCGTTTTTCTTTTAAGAAAATTTTAGGTTCTATCCATTGCGCCATTTATTGTTGAGCCATTGGCCAATCACCTTTCAACCTTCATTTTTATGCACGGTCTTGGAGACAATGGACAGTGTTGGAGTGAAGTAATTGGACGTATACAGCCATGGGGAATGAAAATCGTTTGCCCTAATGCACCCAAGCAACGTGTCACAATAAATGGCGGTTTGCGTATGCCATCCTGGTTCGATTTCAAAAGGCTGGATATGTCAGGAACGGAAGATGAAAAAAGTCTTAAAGCAGCAGCAAAAACTATACATGCCATGATTAATAAGGAGATCAAAGATGGTATACCATCGGCACGTATTGTATTGGGCGGTTTCTCGCAGGGCGGTGCATTGGCTTTATATTCCGGTTTAACATACACAAGACCGTTGGCCGGTATCGTAATTCTCTCGTCTTGGTTGCCGTTACATCAGCAATTTCCCAAAGCAAAACTCAATAGTGATAATATACCGATTTTTCAAATCCATGGTGATCTTGATCCAATAGTTTGTTATGAATTCGCTCAGCAAAGTGCTTGTATTTTGCTTTCATTTATGAAAAACGTTATTTTCAAGAGTTATTGCGGACTATCACACACCGGATCGGATGCAGTAATGGAGACCATTGAACATGTCATCACCGAATGGATCCAATAATTATATAATTGAATTCGATTTGTAATACACACGAAATGAACAACAATGAAAAGAAACATTTAAAGAGAAAAAGCAATCATCAATCATTTTAAACTCGGTCTTGAGCCATCATTAAATCAATATATATCTTAATGTAGGGAGAACACGAAACTCAAATATATTTTTAAACGCATTCGTGAAATGTTAGTCAGAATGATTTTGGCTTTCAATCACTACTTTTGCGATCGGGAGCTTTCTTAATTAAGTAATGGACACTCATACGAACGGACGGATGAATTAAGGAATTTTGTACCTGTGATGACTGTTAAGTATTCTGGATGCTAAAAGTGAAGATGAATCCCTAGAAGAGCTCATAAAGCTGAACCATATCAAATTAAATGACAAATTTATTCATTTGATATTTGTGCTCATTATTATGAAAGTTGTCGTAAGTCATATATTTCTTGCTTCGAGATTCAAAAAAATGATTTTTCCCTCATGCGACATTGGAATTTAAAATTTTATTAGTTATTGTATGAATTTCATACAAAAATGTTTTGTTGGCCATTGGACCATTTTTCAAAATTAAATTAAGGTCTCATTAATTAATTAAAGTAATTCTGAGTAGGTTTAAGCTTGTCTGTCTGTCTGTCCGTCATCATTTCTTTCGTGCATCGACATATTTCAGCTCACTGGCGTTTTCGACAAATGTGCATTTTTCTTTTTTTTGATTTTTGTATAGAAATTTTAGCGCCTGAGGAGTTTGCCCATGTGGAGATCTCTCGTCCACTAGATTCGAGGATGTTGATTGTTTTCGTACTATCTTTTTTTTACTAATTTCGTTGGAAGCGATCTGGAACAGCGTGACAGAAAGAGAAGATCCTTGCGGAATGCCATTTATTAGCGGAAAGGAATCAGGAATCTAATTCTATTATAATATGAGACGCAGAAAATTAATTTAAGTACCGAAACTACTTCCTTACAGGAAATTTGTTCGGAACATAAACTTTTATTTTTAAATGTATTTAGTTTTACAAACAAAAAATGAAAATCGTATAAACAAAAATTTATAATTAAACTTAAAAGATGGAAACGAAACGCTCCGTCAAAGGTGTAAAAGTTAGAGTTTTACATATTTTTGTAAAGAATAGCTGAAAAAGTATGAAAAACAACTAAAGTACATAAGTTCTATATCTTGTTGCATGGAAATGCATAATTAACAAAAAGCAATGCAATATATAATGATAATAATATAAACACACTAAAGATTCATCCAAAGTATTTTGATTTTTGATAACTTTTCATTAATTTCGGTTTACTTTTTTCAAACTTTACGTATCGATGAATTGGTTTCTTTAGATGGGATTCTGTTATGATAGCATACATTAAAAATGATTTCTTTTACTTAAACTACTACATCAGTCTGTATTACCAGCTGCTTTTTTTAGCAGTACATAAATTTTTTCTTTAATCCATTCTTTGTTATATGGGGCGTAAGTGTTTGTCGATTTTTGATAAACCAAGCAACTAATGTCAGCCAGTTGGTCAAGGAAATCAAAAAGCTGACTGATATCATACGTAATGGTGGGTGTGTTTGCATTAATACGTTTTAAATGCTCCTCGTAGATACGGCAAACACCTTCCATGCATTCGTTGACACTCTCATAATCGCTATATGTACGCGTTTCAGGTCTATTACCCGGCTGCACCAAGAGTATGGTATGCGACATATTTGCTTTTTTTTAACACTACAGATTAAAGGAGACAAATTGTAGAAAAAGCTTACTGCTTCAGTCAAGCGTTAATTTTTATACTCCTCTGTAACAAAAAAAGCGGAAATTTTAAATGCACTACTATTAATCACACTATTCTTACTTTTATTTTATTGTAAAGCAAATGCAATAAAGTTACGCTTGTTTTTTAATGAAAATTCTTTTATAAAAATTGTTAAAACAAGTCCTCGCTTGTTCCTATATTAGCCGTCAATTGATATACGGTGTTTTTTCCTTTATATCATTGCCATAAATAAATTTTTAAATAATTATTACCATTTTCTCTAGAATTGCGACAGGTATGTTAGTTCAGGAATGCCTAGTTCAACTATTTAGAAAATTCGTTAAGTTCATGGTAACTATAGTACTTTTAAAGACGATCATACAGTTTAATTTCTTTAGTGGTGAATATGGTTTGCTGCTAATCTCTTCGGTTGGTGCTCTCAACACTACGATCAACACTTTCAATTCAGATAATTTAAAACGGCTGATTATGTGTTTTTGTCATTATCCACACAGTATTCGGACAAGTATTAAATTATATCATAAAATGATCTAATTAAAAGTGCATTTCATAGAAATATTAATCATAATACAATTTGCAGTTCAAACGAAATCATTTAATTTACGTAACATTTAATTAGCAGTTCAAACGAAATCATTTAATTTACGTAACATTTAATTAATCGCATTCATTGTAAATACATTTTTGCATTTGCTCTATACTGTTGGAAAAAGAAGCGCCATACGTTGTAATGAAAATCGAAGAAAGTTAATATTTCAATATTTAGTTTATATTATATAAGTAGTAGATAACACATCATGGATTTCGAAAACCTATATGCCGGGAGAATCTTTTTTTGACTAAGGTTAGGACTGATCTGCTGTCAGAACCAACCACGACTCTTTTAATTCCCTCTGATTTGGCAAGGCTAACTTGCTTTCTGATGGCTACAAGCTCTGTAAAAGTTGATGAAGGTTTTTCCATAATTTGAAATTTGCCGAGTTATTCTGAGGGGCACTTTATCAACGCGAAACTTGACACTTTTTGCCTAACTGAGCCATTAGTGGTATAATATGTGAAGTCATTGTCTTGGTATGATCGATAATTTCTACGTACTGCAGTACGATACTCCTGATTGAGTGAAACGCAGAACACATAAAACACATACATTCGATTTTGTCATGGCTGACAATGCTTGAATGTTCCATACGTAGGTTTATCGTTACCTTTAGATCAATATTTTATTTTATTGGGAAGAATTATTCGAAAACTAATGTATCTGCAATTCTGATGGAAACGAATTCCTTTGTTTTTGAAATCTTCTTATGATTTTCAAGGTGTTTGGAAACTATTGATTCATCTTAAGATGTAGAATGCCTGACATTCCTTGGAGATTTCAATGCGAATATTTAGCCGCTTCGCGCGCTCTTCTTACTTCTCTTTCAAATGACAAGTTTCAAATAACACAAACGGTCGCGTACTAGTTGTCCCGATGGAACATGCAGTTTGTAATAATCCAATATTTTGCACGTATATTATTTTGGTTGATCGAAAGCTGGGAAAAAAACAGTCTAGAAATGTTTTAATAGTTCAATACGTGCTGAATATTAAAATTTAATATCTGCAATTTTTTCTGCATTCATTGCAAATGCTAAAAACAAGTTTCAATAAAGTAAAATCTAATTCTAATACAATATAAAACGCAGAAAGTTAATTTAAGTGCCGAAACTACTTCCTTACAGGAAATTTGTTCGGAATATAAAATTCTATTTTTAAATGTATTTAGTTTTACAAACAAAAAATAAAAATCCTATAAACAAAAATTTGTAGTTAAACTTAAAAGATGGAAACGAAACGTTCCGTTAAAGGTGTAAAAGTTAGATAGAGTTTTACATATTTTTGTAAAGAATAGCTGAAAAACTATGAAAAACAACTAAAGTACATAAGTTCCATATTTTGTTGCATGGAAATTCATTATTAACAAAAAGCAATGCAATATACAATGGTAATAACATAAACACACTCCAGATTTTGATAACTTTTCATTAATTTCGGTTTACTTTTTTCAAACTTTATGTATCGATGAATTGGTTTCTTTAGATGGGATTCTGTTATGATAGCATACATTAAAATTGATTTATTTTACTTAAACTGCTACGTCAGTCTGTATTACCAGCTACTTTTTTTAGCAGTATATAACTTTTTTCTTTAATCCACTCTTTGCTATATGGCGCGTAAGTCTTTGTCGATTTTTGATAAACCAAGCAGTTAATATCAGCCAATTGGTCAAGGAAATCAAAAAGCTGAGTGACATCATACGTAATGGTGGGTGTGTATGGATTAATACGTTTTAAATGCTCCTCGTAGATACGGCGAACACCTTCCATGCATTCGTTGACACTCTCATAATCGCTATATGTACGCGTTTCAGGTCTATTATCCGGCTGCACCAAGAGTATGATATGCGACATATTTGCTTTTTTTTAACACTATAGACTAAACATGACAAATTGTAGAAAAAGCTTACTGCTTTAGTCAAGCGTTAATTTTTATTCTCTTCTGTAACAAAAAAAGCGGAAATTTTAAATGGACTACTATTAATCACTATTCTTACTTTTATTTTATTGCAAAGCAAATGCAATGAAACTACGCTTGCTTTTTAATGGAAATTCTTTTAAAAATAAAAATTGTTAAAACAAGTCCTCGCTTGTTCTTATATTAGCCGTCAATTGATATACGGTGTTTTTTCCTTTATATCATTGCCATAAATAAATTTTTATATATATTATTACCATTTTTCCCAGAATTGCGACAGGTATGTTAGTTTAGGGATGCCTACTTACAACTATTTAGGAAATTCATTAATTCATTAACTTCGTGGTAACTACAGTACTTTTAAAGACGATCATACAGTTCAATTTCTTTAGTGGTGAATATGGTTTGCTGCTAATCTCTTCGCTTGGTGCTCTCTTTACATGCGATTAATACTTTCAATTCAGATAATTTAAAACGACTGATTATGCGTTTTTGTCATTATGTACACAGCATTCGGACAAGTATTAAATCACATTTTTACTCATTGTTATTTTGTTTATACTTTCGTGTTAGTTTTGATGATTTATGATCTGCAAAATTTATCCATGTTACCTAGTACGTCGTCTAAAGTTAAGGTAGTAACATTGTTTGTCTTTTTTTTTTAAATTATTATATCATGTTTTTTTTATTTGATGTTATTGCTTTTTTATAGCTACCTAATGATGCGAATAAACTATCATTGCACTGCCTACTAAATGGATCGCTTAACAGTTGACATTTCTCGGTTACCGATCGACGTCTTGGTCCCATTCATGATTCGATGTTTTTAAATCACATTAATTCCACGGTAACAACACTTCATTATCGCCAAAATGACTTGACCGGCGAATGGCTAATAGCAATAAAAGCAATTTTTAACAGAGAAACTTGAACAGCGTTGCCATTTTGACGTTGATTTGGTTGATTTGCGCAGTAAACACAAAGAGCACAACAATTACATTTATTTTTTTGCTGTTATACAATAAATTTTAAAAATTGTCATCGAGAATTTAAAATACAGAAGAGATAAATTAGAATGAATGGAAAGAAGCTAGTAGCTCACGGTTTGCTTGGACAGAACATAGCTTAATGTTTTTTTAATATTATTCAAAAACATCAATATTATGTTTCGAAGACTCCCACCAGGGATCCACTTGAAAGGGTTCGTCATGCTTATAGAGACGGTTGCCCCATGAACGGAACAATAGTAGGACTACCTTCAATTATTTATTAGCAAAAATATGAATAGAAAAGTACGCAAAAAAAAATTGGATCTGCTAATGACGGCTTGTGAAAATAACAAAGATTATGGTAAGACGCCAATTCAGAAACGCCGCATATATATACACATACATACGTGTACGTAGGCGTTTGTATTGATAAGACATTTATTTACGTTTTCTTGTTTTGTTTTTTACGTAATTACGTTATAATGTAAGTAAGTATTAACGCTCGAAAAGGGAAAAAGATTGAATGACTCAATCGGACAATTTCGTTTACACGGACGTAATATTATTTCACAGTTTATTATTTAGTTTTACATAAGAATAAATGAAAGAAAATATCATTATTGTCATGGCTATGGCTTTGGCAAAAACTTATTAATGAATTACTTTGTAGTTGCCAGTGGATGTATTCCGGTTTTGTGAAAACTGTTAGTAGCTGTTACTAGATACTATAGCACTTTGTTTTTACTTGTTGCTTCGCAGCCTATGAATCCTCGATATTTTTCTCGCCTCCAGAGCACATTACAATCTACGAATGTCGTCTATGCATAGTTTGAGTCAATTCCTTGTCAAGTGAAAGCGGATACGAACGAAAAAGCTTTCGAGCAAGTACATTTCTCACACTTTCCCAAGAAAGCAAATGCTTATACCCGTAATTATCTGGCCAGGTCTGGCATCTTCTGCGATTTCCCCTATTAATATCAACACTTATTTATTAAAGTAACGTTTTTATGGTATTTTGGAATTACGATGAAGGTCCTTATTGACGGCTTTTCCTTGTTTCAGCAGCTCAACTTAAACTTTTTCTTATTCCCGCTTTCTTTAAAAAGGATATATAGACTTCTAAGATTCACTTTTGCAGATTTGCACTGCAACTTTAATGTCTTCAACATCTTTACGAGAACTACATTAACTGGATTTGCCCGAAAGCAGTTTCGCATTGTCTTCAATGCGATTTAAAGATGCGATTGCACTTAAACGACCAGACAGATTGTCTACGCTAGGTTTGTCGTCGATTTGGTTTAACATAAATATGAGGTGCCGGGGTTTATCGCATACTACTCTACTTCATTCATTCGTTCAGGAATTCGTTCAGTGAATTGCATTTCAAGAAAATTTTCTATAATCGAATCTGACCACTCCCGCGCCATTTGGCTACGCTAAGGTGTTTATGTAAGTTGTGGATATCCTTACTAACTTTGGCAATGCCTGCGTCCGCGGACAAAGGAATCGATTTTGGAACACTGGCGCCGTCTCTTCGACTAAACGAAATTATATCGACTTCTAAGCGCAGTTATGTTTGCAGTTAGAGATCATCGAAATAATCTTAACAGCCAGGTGATCTTCAACTCGACTTTCTATGACGTTGAAACTTATCTGTTAATTGATGAATCTCCTGTATCTGCACTTGGCTGGTTTGACAGCTGCAGAATAGAACAGCGCAAACAGAACTTGTTTGTACAGCGTATAGAACGTATCTGAACACATATCTCATCCAAAATTCCAAAGTTGCCACAGAGACGTGCTTTCCGTCGGGCGAGGCAAAAAATAGGTCCATCCGATTCAAATTTTTCGCACCAGTTTAGATAAAAAGATTTGTGTCGAGAAATATTACAAATCGCAAATCTTTTTATTTTTATATACATTTTTTTAAAGTACGGCGGTATGTAGGAACTGATCATAAAAATGCAATGAATTTTCTTGGGGTTAACACATGTCAATGTATAGAATTTCATCAAAAATATTTTGAAAATTTGTGTCCTTTAAAATGCACTTTAAGCATTAAAATTCGTGGCCAGGCATCGCATGGACGAACAGACAGACCAATTTAAACCGGTTCGGCAAGTGATTTCCGTCGCTGTAATCACTTACGGACCTAATTTAAAATCGTTGTGGATGCTACATGTATGCGTATTTTTCACATTAATATCTATTATCCAGCGATTTTTGTCGAGACATTTAGAAAATTGGAAATTTTTTCGTACAACAACTTTTTCACAAAAAAAAGACTTCAAATGGGAAGTAATCGCACCCTTTCAATGTAATGTGCCAAAAGTGTCAAAAATTGCAATTTCTGCGTTGAATAAAGGAATACATACACACGTATCAGATATATTGTTACATACATCCGCACAAACTTAGACACTAATATTAGTAATGTTTGTAACTTTCTTCTTTTAAAAAAATCAAAAGAACCGATAGTCTTGATTCCTAACGTTCATGCTATTTTCTTAGTTTTCCCTTGGTCTAAATAAATTATGATAATAATAATAATGGGTGAAAATACTATAGCGGAACGCAGCCCGTCATTAAATAGCCTACAGAACCCTATGTAAATTGAATTATTTAAAATTTCAAAAGCAACGGGCCGACGGTTGCCAATGCCTGTTTTACATTATTACGTATTTATGCCAACAGGGTTGTTTCTACAACTTAAAGGTGTGGTGCAAGCCACTTGCGATGAACTGGATGGAAAGGAGAAATTAACATTCATACATCTTGAACGATGTATATAACGATTAAAATAAATATATATATATTTTTTTTAAATATTTGGTTTGAATTTTATTATTTCTTCATACATACTGGCTCGCACACGTGTATCGTGCGTATGTACGAAACTTTTATTGTTTTTTGTAGACAATAATGTATAAATAAATATATATATATATATATATATATATATATATAAATATATATATATATGAATATATATCATTTAGATATAAATTATATATATTTTTGATGACAAAAAAAAAAAAGAATTAAAAAAAAACAACATTGATTATATGTATATAAGTATATAAGAGAGTGTTTGTAAAACTGAAGCACTAATAGAAAAACAAATTCATTTTGTATAAAGCACAAAAATCACCATTCGATGAAGACACTTGCAATAAATAATTAATTATTAATTAAGACATTTGTATATTAATTTATGAATCAAATGAAAATAGAGACATGAGAAAATATTATTAATATTTTACTATAAATTATAAAACAAAAAATATAACAAGATGCAATTTATTCGCGTTTCTTAACAATTTATTTATATCTGAACACGTATCATATGCTGTTGTTGTTGTTGGTTCTGTTTTTTTTTTCGTTATTAAAAAAATTTTGGTAAATAGCAAATATCTATTAAATAACTATCGTAATATATATGTAATATAATGTACGGTGTGTATGGTGTTTGTGTGTATAAAAAAAAAAAAAGACAAATCGATTGATTTTTCAAATATTCCTAATCAATAGACATGCGCGCAAGCCTGATAATAAATGATACCAATATTGTCATCTAATTGGTCATCTAGGCCAGTGTGAGCTTCTTTGAGTGACGATTCGATAATTCATCGATCACGTTGTGCGAAATGGTTGTGAGAGTTTTTTTTTTTTTTTATCCTTTTTTACCAGAATCCGGTTGATTTACCACCAGGTGGATTTCTGACACGTATGCATGAACGAGCACACGATTTATCAAGTTCCTCTGAAACGTATAAAAGTAATCCATATGATGGAATGTCTTTACAGAAATGTAATTGGTATCTAATTACCGCTAACGGAAAAGGTTGACTCTTGCATGTTTCGTGAACCTTCTACGTGGCCTTTCTGCGTAGGCGTTATTGTCATGAAATCGCCAGCTGCAATCTTTCCTGCAAAAATACCGCCTTCTTGTTGCGGTATTTCAATTTGCAGAGCAGATAAATTCATTTTTTTCATATTCCCATTCAATTGCTCCTCGGCACCATTACGTTCGGCTTGGATTTCCGCTGGAATTTTGCCCTCAAGCACATCGTAAACATAAGGTGGACGTACTGGTGTATTCAGAAAACGTCCAAATCCTTCGGCGACCCGGATGCTATCATTTTCTACGCAAATTCGGCCACGAACCAAAACAAGTTCCGGAACGCCGTGACACGTCATGCCTTCAAAGATATTAAAATCGCAATTATGATGATGAGTATCTTTGGAAATAGTGCGTGTAGCATGGGGATTCCAAATGACAACGTCAGCATCGGAACCGACTGCTATGCAACCCTTCTGAGGGTAAAGATTAAAGATCTTAGCTGCATTGGTACTGGTAACCGCCACGAAACGGCATGGATCTAAAAGACCAGCATGCACGCCTTTCTCCCACACAATCGACATACGATCTTCAACGCCGTTCACACCGTTCGGTATTTTTGCAAAATTCCCTTTACCCAATTCCTTTTGCTCTTTATTAAAAGTGCAATTATCGCTACCCGTAGTCTGAAGATCATCGCTAAGGGAATTAAAAAGTAAGAAGTGAGACAATATTAAACCTTCTCTTCGTAAACATACATATATATGTATATATATATATATATATTTATTAATTTCATGGCGAAAAAAACTTCAACACAAAGCCCATGCAATGCAATTAAGTGAAAAGAAAACATAGACAAAGTACTTACTAAGCCAACGACTTCATTAGCTGCCTTGGCGTTTCGGCCGATTCACGTATGGGTGGACTTGTGATACAATACAAATGATATTGTTTTTGTATGCCACTCATAGCGCGACCCAACGAACTAACCAAGGTTTCACCAAACACGCAATAACCGCTGCGTCTTGCACGGCCAATAATTTCCGCTGATAACTTGGAAGTGACACGAGTTACATAAAGAGGTGATTTCATCTGAAGATGGGGAAGTTAATTGAAGCAACATGAGACATAGCGACAGAAACGAACAAAATGGTTAATAAGTTAAGTTAGTAAGCGAATGTACAAAAAAAAAAGAACACAAAAACAAAAACTAAATTAAGAAAATAAAGTTACGCAAGCAAAGAACACGAAAATAACTGATTGATTGAATTTCCTTCAAACCATATAACATATAGAGTTAGTTAGTCACGACATCATCATATCTAAATGAAGTTTTCTTATTCAGTTTGCTTACTTCGCTAATAATTTCATTAAAGATTCTGGTGTTGTCGGATCAGGACGTAAGGGTGGACTGAGTACATGTGCGGCTGCATGCTGAAAACATGTGTGACGATAGTGGGAACCATCGGTACCCAGTGCAGCTGCCAAAGTTTCACCATAAATACCACGTTTAGTATATCGTGTACGAGCTCGAGCAATTTCATCACCAGCCGATTTGCTCATTACATGCACCACATACAATGGACAATCCATCTTTCATAAAACGTATTTTTCACACATATATTTTTTTTCAAATATATTTGTATAAAGTTTTTTTATTTCAGTGTTCATTCAGGGTGTGGTACAAGTGTATTTACAGTGTTTGGGTAAATAAAACAAAAAAAAAAAATTAATAAATAAATAAATGAAAAACAGAAAATAAAAAAAAAAAATAAATAAATGAAAACACTTCTATTTACAGAATGTAATAACCAATATATAGGCAAAATGGTATAAGTACTGCTTAGGAAAAAGAAAAACCCAAAATTCACCTTTTATCTGTTAATTAAAAAATTTTTAATTATAATTTTACCTGATGGGCCAGAATACAGGCACGATTTACAGCTTCCGCCTCAACTTCTTCGGGTCGGGAAAGTTCATGTCCTTCTGGACCCGTAATATTAGCTGCCAGAAGTTTACTAACATTTTTCGCAATAACATCACCATTCTCAGCATGAATCTAAATGAATGATAATAAAATCAATTAATAACCTCTCATGGAACAATTGTGTTTATATTCGTAATTACCTGAGCGATGGCTCCCAGTGCTCGGATACGTTCAAACACATCTAATAGTTCAGAATCATTAAGCTGATAAAGACCTTTATAGGCCATAAACATTTTGAAAGAATTCACTCCAAGCTCGTCGCACATAATTTTCATTTCCTGTGAAACCGAATTCGACCACCAAGTAATACCTACATGCAGAGCATAATCACAACATACTTTCGGATCGGCCCACTCACGCCATTTGTCATAAGCTTCGACCAACGATTCACCCTTATTGGGTAAAACAAAGTCAACTACAAGAAATAATTGAATCGGCTTAAGGCTTTTAGAGTTAAGGAGAATAAAGTCACACACACTAAAATAACTTACTAATTGTGGTGGTACCGCCTGCAATAGCCGCTTTAGTGCCATGATAAAAGTCATCGACCGAAATCGCATTACCAAAATGTAATTGAAAATGTGTATGAGGATCAATACCACCTGGTATTATTAGTTTACCGGTAGCATCGATAACGCGTACACCACCCGGCACGACAATTTCCGAAGCGGACCCAACAAATCTATGTACGTAGCAAAAAAAAAGAGATCGATAAGCAATTCATTCTTAATATAAATGTACTCACTTGATGGTGCCATCTTCGATGTAAACATCGGCCATAAATGTTTTATCATGATTTACAATTTGACCATTCTTTATATAGACACGGTTCTGAGCACTCTATATACCATTCAAAGAAGATGATAGATAGAGAAAAATGATTCAAATATGTACATATATACATATACGAATCGAAAATGTAAAAATCTACTATACCTGTAAATGAATGGGGACTTTTTTGACTGGTTTCGGACTGGTGGACATAATTTAAAGCAATTTAACCTGTAATAAAACATAAGACAATTCTGTTTAAATCAAATCTAAATAATTTTAATGTTAAGCGTATGTAGTTTAAGTTAAAAAAGGTTAGAAAATGGTGAGGGAGATCCAACAACATCGAATATATTAAGTTTGTCCGCATGTATGTAACATAGAGAAGGCTCACCTTTCATTATACCACAGTATAGCGAATAATTTTCTGAATCAATTTAAGCTTGCCCGTCTGTCCATCTGATATCTTTCGATGTACTTTTGTGGTCAACCTATATCTCCTATATATTCATATGGCTAACCACTGCCGGGATGCACCCAATACGTGTAAGAGGGTAATGGTCAGCAAGAAGCGGTGAAATAAGAAGTGGAAGATCTATACTTCATCAATAAGTCATATTTCTTTACTTTTTTTTTTAATTATATGGTCAAGCATTCAGGGGACGTTCTTTATTCATCTAGTGCGGAGACGTTCGCGAAGAAGTGAAGAAAGAAAAAGAGATAAGGAAGCGACCGTAGCCTAGTGGTTGAGCGGACAATCGGTAAACTCTACTGCGAACATCGACTTGTCCGTTAGTTCGATTCTTACCTACTCAGCTAGTTATGTGGATGCTTGATCGAGCAAACACTCACTATTGCTACATTTACACACCCATCGCAAGTAAAATTAGATTGCATACGCGTGTGGTATTCCTTAAGTACGCATCTATGTCGGCAGTAATTTTTAAAATATTTTGGCATATATTTTGATATGTGTTAACGGGCTTTAGACCAAGGGTGAATTTCTTGGAAATTCATTGCATCCGACCATTTTGATGGCCACTGTTCATATAACGATTTATTTGTAAAGTCTTCAAAACTTCTTAATAAAAAGAATAGCTGAGTAATTCGGCTTATCAAGTTGATATGAAAAATTTGGATCGAATTTTGGATCAATTTTTTATATATTGATATTATTAATAAAGTTCTCTCTAGACCTCTTATAACTTTTGGCGAATTCTTTAAATACTTAGCTTTTATTAGGCGCCTGAATTTACATTCAATTGCTTTTATTTTTTTCAATTTTTATTTATTTATTTATTTATTTATTTATTCCACTTATACATGAAACTCGACTATAACAAATGACAATCGAGTTCAATTGACTCTTAAAGTAAATCTTAAATTAATTATTATTAAAACTTAGTATAAGTATAATAAAACAAATAAGAAGGAAAAAAATAAAAGAAAAGAAAAGAAAAAAGAAAAAAGCATGCACACAACTAGCATGGAGCCACACCCATACCCACAACCAGTACAGGACCAAATTGCAAATGATCCCCTAAGCCATCTCAAACATTCATAAGCTTGGCAACCGATAATAGTTAACAACAATTAATTTTCAAATCGTAATGACTTTTCAGGGTTAAAAGCTAGTTTAAGTACGACATATGGACTTCCGGGACTTTAAAGAGTCCGATAATGAGAATAAGTGATAGACGTCATTTAGATTCTTGCAAACAACTCTGAGCGGGTTAAACAGCTCATAATTATATTTACATTGACTAAGCTTAACCAAGATAAAGTTCGTAGGGAAGCGGTTAGGGACATTAAAGCTTCTTTCACGAAGTAATGACGCCGAGTCAATAGCACCATTTATTACTTTGATTACGAAGGAAACGCCAAAAATAAATCTACGTTTCTCCACAGACGGTAAGAAGAACAGAAGCAACCTATTTTCATAGCAGGGAAGAGAGGCAATTGGATCCCAAACCAAATTCCTCAGGGCAAATAGCAAGAATTGCTTTTGAACCGATTCAATTGAATTTACATAGCGCTTCCAGGACTGCACACAACCGAGGCATACCCGAGTATAGGTCTAACCAAACACATGTACACCCTTTTGGTAATGTAAGGATCATCAAGCTCTTTGGACCACCTCTTTAAAAACCAAACGCGGACCTAGCATTGCTTAACGAGAGCTGTGCAAGTTAAAACGCAACTTGATGTCAAAGAGAACGCCTCAGTCTGTGAACGAATCGACGTCCACCAACTTGTGCGAATCTATGAAATACTGGGTAATGAATGACTTCCTTCTTGAGAAAGAAAGCTTCTTACATTTATTTAGGTTTAGTGTGCTTTGCACTTACATATAAGATTTCAAAACCCAATGTCAGATTAAACGCACCCTAAAAACGTAATCGTATCTTCACACAAGTTTCAAACGTCATTATTATTAAATACTTAATAAAAATGCATTCGTAATAATTCATCTTAGTCACAGGCCACTTGCAGTAAATGCAATAACTACTTGCGATAAATATTCGTCTCGAATATCAGATATCTACGAAGTTGCTAATTAAAGTGTTGTGCAAATTTAAATTGTTTTTTTGCAAAATTTTCCAAATGCTTGTATAACTTGGAATTTAAAGCACGCGATTTTCACTTTTGCAATAGCAACAAAAGGTGACACCTCCGCATGGCTCGCAAAGAATGTGATGATGAAAAATTTCTCAATGCTGAAGAATTGGCGGCGGGTGACGAAAAATGGGCTGACGCAATTAAGGCGGCTTTTCAAAGAGATGCCAGAAGTATTTCTGTCAGCCACTGAAAACCACTCTACAATTCGTGTGTCAAGAGCGAAAGATTCTAAACCGCGCTTAAATGCCCTTGATATGTCCATGAGCAGTGAAAAAATCACCCCTTTGAGCATCGACGTATGATGGACTCTGCCGCGATGCTGCATAGCAATATGTGAGGCAAGTGTTACGTAGAGGAAACGAGGAGAACTCTCACCTACAGCCACAAAATGGTTCAGCTAATCGCAAGAATATATACAGCCTTACACTATAGATATAGTTCGAGCATCTAATAATCTTCGACTTTATAAGAGATCTTTCAAATTAGTACAGACAACTAGACGGCTACTGTGACCTGCAAGTTGAACATAAGAATGCAAAGACACACATCAAACGGATCCACGAACAGACAGACAGACAGCCAAGTCAAACAAGTTTAGATAGGATCAGAAAATGATTCCGAATCAATCCATACAATAAAGGGTAGCACTCTCAACTACAACGACAACATGGTTCAGCTGATTACAAAGACGGATGTGAAGGCTTAGATTATAGATTGTTAAAGCGATTCATTATCTTCGACTTTACAAGAGGTCTTCCAAATTTCTACAGATAGCTAGACGGCTACCAGCCGACGAACAGACAGACAGCCAAGTCAAATAAGTTTAGATAGGATCAGAAAATGATTCCGAATCAATCAATACAATAAAGGGTAGCGCTCTCAACTACAACCACAACATGGTTCAGCTGATTACAAGGACGGATGTGAAGACTTACATTATAGATTGTTCAAGGGTCTTAAAATTTTCGACTTTACAAGAGATCTTCCGAACTTCTAAAGATTATCTAGGACAGCTTTAGACAAGTATTTTAAAGGGAGGGGGAAGGAAAAAAAAAGACTTGAAAGATAGGATAAAGGAATTGAAAAAGTTGCTGGAATTGCTTTGAACCTAAGGCGTAATCTACTAAAATAAAAACGTATTTCGCTTCATTAAACAAACTCGTTTCATTATTACAGAGAGATATATGTAAAACGTAAAGAAGATTAATTGTATTCCTCTCATGTTTATCAATTTTTAATAACTTTTAATGGAATTCCTTTACTTCATTTCAAAAATTCCATCCACTAAATATTTGCAAAAATGCATTATTTGAGAAATTAAATCTGTCGCCGTTGTTCCCCTTTTTCAATTTATATGCCGTCTATTGAGTGGTACAGTGACTAACAGTAAGGGGTGTTTTTTTTTCGCATTTTATGCAGCAATAAAAACTGAACACAACCCTTAGATTAACGATAGATAATAACATTGTATGTGAAGTGAGTCAGTTTCAACTGAATTGTTACATAATCGTACATTATGCTTTATTGTGAGTGTTGGCTCTTGAAGAATTGTGACTCATCATTACAGCAGTCTGCAGTCTGGATGGGGCATTAAGTGATAAATGACTGTATCGTATATCTAATAACTGTGTGTGCAGGAATCAAATCCTTGAAAATATTTAAAGATAAATATCTGAAAGGCACGTGCCTAAGGCTAAGCCTGAATACATAATACTTTCATTTTTTCTGTTTCCACAATTTCGGTTTATTATGAAGTAACCACAATTTTGCAAACGAAAGTTGAAAAAAATTAACCCGCAAATAGAGTTAATACACATCTAGTCCGAGGGAAGAGTATTTCTGCTCTGAATAATTTTTGTTTTTTACTTTAGTTGAAATTTAATCAAATTTTGAAATTAACATAAAACAAGTAAGAAAGTAATATTCGGTGGGGAGCGAATCTCGCATACCCACCACATATGCTTTTCGCATTCTACTCTCCAAGTTCTTTTATTTGGTACCCATATCGCTGATATAATTAAGAAAAAATAGTTTACGCTCCACTGCGCGCTTCTCCTCTGATCAATTTGGCCCATTTTCAATACCAAGCTGTGTGCAGAAACCTCCAAATGTTTCTACCAAGTTTTCAAGTCGATATCTTCATTTTTGCGACCAGCGGAGGGCAAACAACACATATTATGCAGACACACAGACGGACAGACATAACTAAATCAACTCAGAATTTCACACTGATCAAGAATATATATCCTTTACATGGTCTCTGAAGCTTCCTTTTAGGTGTTACATACGTTATGGAAAAAAACAAAGTGGGTGTACACCCATCTTACAGTGCTGGGTATAAAAAATAAGTTAAAACATTATAGTCGGGCGATTGCGTCCATCAGATGTGCGGCACCAATACGTTTGGTATACTTATTCTCGATTTACAGTTCACCCTAACTGACACATCACTTTTCATGCAGAAAGATACTTTTCATAAAAGGCCGTGGAATGCCCAAAACTTGCACATGACATGGCCCATATTTAGCAAAACTTAATTTACTTCTTAAATTTTTATTATTTTTCAGTTCACGTCCTAGAAAATTAGAAATTAACCTTTCTCTCTATGCTTATCACAATAGCTCCTATTTACGATACGGGTCCTTAAAATAGATCTATGTCATCCAAATTCAACGCCATTAATTTTTTGTAAACTCCTGCTATAAACAAATTTTCATCATAAATATTAAAAATGAAATCTGTTTCTGAACATCATTCTACTCATGAGAAATCTTGTATTTAGTTAGGTTCAAGAAATAGACCCATTAGTTCAAATTTGATCCACTTCATTTTTATTTGAAATTACTATCATTGACCATAAAACATTAACAATTAGGCCTTTTTGGCATGTAAGGGTGTACATTTCTCGGGAATCCTTATATGCGGTGATATCCAAAAAAGAAAGACTTACGTGTTCTATATTCGGTAAGGATGATTTCTTTGTTATTTTCCATTATGACACAATTTTCATGACATGAAATATAGAAAATTAGATCTTTTCGCCATACAAATATTGAGTTTTCGTAAGAACAGTTACATGAGAGGTGGTATCAAAAAATTGTCCCTACTAAATCAAACATTTCGCACCTCTTTAGAATGGCGAAATATTATTCTCACAGCGAGTTTTGTCGAAAAATTTTGAATATCACCACCTTTTTTCCGCATAAACACTGTTCAAAAGAGAGCATTATACGAAAAGTCAAAAAAATGGATCAGTGCGAGCTATTTGCAATAGTGTCCGCCCTTGGACCAAAGCACTAGCAGTCTAGCGAATTTCATCACAATGTCTTCAAAATTGCGACGTGTATCTTGACAGACAGACGGACGGACGGACGGATGGACAAAGTCAGATACAATAACAGGTGGATTTACTGCAAGTGCTTTCTTGTGCTACATACATTGGCACAAGATTAATAGACCCTCGCACCGCATAAAGGCTGTTCAAAAGAAAGCATTATACCAAAAATCAAAAGAATGGATCGATGCGAGCTATTTTCAATAGTGTCCAGTCTTGCGCCACAGCACTAGCAATTTCATCAAAATGTGTTCAAAATTGCGACCTGTATCTTGACAGACAGACAGACGGACTAAGCCACGTACAATGTATGTGCTACATACATTGGCACAAGATTAATACACCCCCGTACAGCAAGTGGTGTAGTGGTGATGCCAAAAATGATATTCAGTAAGAATTTCCACAAAAAAAGGAATCATAGAGAGAGCGAGAGAGAGAGAGAGAGAGAGAGAGAGAGAGAGAGAGAGAGAGAGAGAGAGAGAGAACTCTAAGAAAAATTTTATAAGTCTTAAAGACTTTGTTTAAAAGTAAAAAAAAAAAAAACAAAAAAAAAGGAACACATTTTCAATATGGATCACTCTTATGCAATTAGTCTCTCTCTGTGCAAGATATTCGATTTGAAGAACGGATGTGATTTTATGTGATTTACACTTATTCAAAGCGGACAGAAAAAAAAAGAAAAAAATTGAAATTAAATTCATTTAGTGGTTTGGATTGTTATTTGAAAAGCCGTCGCAAACCACGCTCTTCCGATCTTTTCAATTAAACATGAATTCAATTTTTGCACAACGGATGACAACATATGCTCTGTGTAATATGCTTTATATTAAACTATTGGATTAAATGGAAAGTATTAACTACTTTCTTTAGATGGCCGGGAATCTCTAAATAAAGATTGTGAAAAATATATCCTCAATTATGGCCTTACGGTTCGCGGTCATTGGTAAAAGAAAATCATGCGAGCTATGACGCGACCTTTTCTGACATTTTAATTCGCTATCTCAAGTCCTTCTGGGTTTTTCATACATCTGCACAGACTTAATGACTTTTATGTCAGTACGCATGTATGCATGTATGTATGTTAATATGTCGGTGCACGAAAGAAATGAAGACGGACAGATGGACAGACAAGCTTAAATCGACTCAGAGCAGATGGGGCACCATCAACAAATTAAGGAATATAATTACAACACCCGGCGGAAAAATTAAAATGTTATGGGTTCCTAGTCATATCGGTTTATTGGGAAACGAACAGGCTGATCGAGCGGCTAAGTATGCTGCTTCTGCACCTCTAATTATGGATGATGTCATGGAAAAGTTGGATCTTCAAAGATACATTGGAGGAAAAGTTAAAGAGAAAATTACAGAAGGAAATCTACAATACCATCATCAATACTATTCTTTTATTAACCCTCAATTAATTCCACCTTTATATCCAACAAATGTCGAGAAAATCAAGATCCAAACACTTTCGAGAAGATCGGAAGAGCGTCGTGTAGGGA
>CCAG010023271.1:0-27056 GCA_001077435.1 Glossina morsitans morsitans
CTCACCACTTATTCCCAATCCCGTTTTAAAACAATTCAAGGTTCGATTACCTAGATTTGCATAAGGATTGTATAGAACATACATTTCGTTGCGAGTTTGGAAAACTAACAACATTTTTTTAGAACGTTTAGAAAGTAGAGCCAAACACTGCAGTAAAAGGTCTAAAGGGGGACACATTATGTACTGGAGAACGCATAGAAAGCGGTGCTGCAAACAATAAATTACGAAAGAATCGAGAGAAAATTATGGGATAGGGATGAATTCCCGGCCCCGATAGCTGAGGAATATAAGAACTCAATAATAATAATAATAAATAATAAAATATATAAAATATTGGTGGAGACGTGACGTTAGTGCAATTCAGACACCGATGGGAGATAGGTGCGAATTGAATACATGTAAGAAGTTTCCACGTACTCAAGGAGCAATATTTTTGTTAGTAGATCCCATAATGTTTCATATTGTAAATGTTGTACTTTAAGCAATGGACAATTGGTGGGTCCTCCTCCACTGCTTCAAAATGTCACTGTAAACGAATGAGAGTTAATTAGCTGTAAGGAAAATTGTTCTCCTAAAGACTCGATATCTTGTAGACCGATTAAAATATGTTATCATAGTATAGTAATAATAATAATAATAAGAGTGCTGTTGCGCTTGAAGGTTGACGATAGGTGCCATTAATTACCGTTATGGTAATAGATGATTTATTCATGTTGTGAAGGGACAAGATTGCAATGCGTAATGCATCGCAAAATAATTCAAAGCATAGCTGACGACGAACACTATCTTTGATGATTTGCTAACGCCATAATGATATGATAAAAGTCTGGTGACTGTCTTGTTGTTGTTGTTTTTGCCATTGAAGATGAGGATAACAATTGCAATAAAATAAGCAAAAGCAAAGCCAAGCAGAGCACAACTCTCTCTGCCTTCCTAGTTTTTGCTGCTGTTGTTGTATTTATTTTTGATATTTGTTTGTGCGTGTTGTGTATGAATGTACGCGTATGTATGTATGTATGTATGCGAATGTCTGTGCATGTATGCATTGCTTTTAAACGCTTTTATTTGCTGCGATGCTTTTCTTCTTTTTGTGTTTTTTAAGCTTTTATTTATTTTAAATTTTGTGGATTCTGGGTCATTAACCCTTTAAAAATAATTTCGTTTTATGCACTGCAATGCCAGTGCCTGGCTGTGTGCTCGCCTTTGCTTGCTTGCTTGCTTGCTTTTGCTGCTATATTCGGTTGTATTTGAAATAAGATATTGTTTGAATTTTATTCCAATTCATGCTTTTTTTTAACTGTTGTTGTTTCTTTTGGTTTTAGATGTGTTTGCATTTTTGTTTTTTTTTTTTCTGCTATTTTGAAAATTATCTGTCTAAGTATGTGAGCGGAGTGTGTGTCTCCATATATATATGTGTATGATATTCCATTGTTTCATGTTCATGTACGGTTCGTTTGTTTGGGTTTTGGTTTGTTTTCCTTGTTGTTTCCCTCTATTTTTGAAGCGTTTCTTCGGACAACGAGATGTGGCTATCGTTGTTATTTGATTTGTCTTTCTTTCGGTCAATGCTGCGGTGCAACGACGGCGACGGCCATTAAAACAAGGACAACAAGGGTTGGGAGAGGACCTGAAATATTCAAGAAGATGCCGATTTTGCGATAGTTGGTTTCTTCTCCGCTAAACTCTGCTCCATATGTGTGTTAGAGTGGAATTTATTATTTTTGTTTTCTTCTTTTAGTCGTTATTCTATGCACATAACATCACAAACTGGCCGTAATTCTTATGAGGCTTCTGTCGTCTTCTTCGATATATGGCTGCAGGCAAGGTTCTAAGATTTCAAAAAAGAAAACAACAAAAAGAAATCACTGACATATGAAAAAAACCCAAGTGCCAATCATTTGAATTTTTAAAAAAGCATTTGAAAAATCAAAGAATAGAAGAAGGAAGAAGCGTAATTTTCTCTTATTATTATTATTTTTTTTTTTTTTTGATGTGCATCTGTCTAAAGGTCTGTCTGGTGTTTACGTGATTTGTTTGTGATTGTGTGTGTGTTTCTGTGTGCCTAGCTGCTGTTATGTCTGCTTGAAATTTTTGTGATTGTTTCATGAATATTTCTGTGCACATATATATTGTTGGTTGTTGTTGCGGCTGTCTGTCTGTCCACTTGTCACTTTATGAGTTCGTGGTTTACTGCAGGTATCATGCGCACATGCTGTGCTCTCCTTTTCTGTCTATGTTTGTACTCACTTTTATATCCTTTTCTGAATATTTGCCACTCAGGCTTACATACAAACGCACAGCACACATACACAGACACACTTTCCTATGTGTGTATGTAGAGCAACATATGCATGAAAACTATAGATACACTTGTACAATTGTGCTTAAGCGCGCACACACATCTTCTGGAATAGATTGTGCTTTTACTGCTGTTCCCTGAGAGCATCTTGGCGGTTTTGTTCCCTTTTTTCCTAAGGTCTTGATTTTTTTGCTTTATTTGTGAGAATATTTTGTTTACTTTTTACAGATTTTTTCTTAGCCTTTTTATTATTGTTGCACTCCGTCAATAATGAAAGTTTTTTGTCGATTGGAAGCTGGAGTATGAAGAAGAATTAGGACTTTTCTTCTACTACCTATATTATTGTGTGCTTTGAACATCATCTTGGTACTTTGTTAAAAGTTTGTCCAAAGTTATTAAAATTACAAAAAAAAGTATGATTGAAAAGGTGAAGTTGAGGTCGTAAGTGCTTGCTTTAGTTTAATCATAGGTTGATTTATTACGAGTATGAAATATCATCAAAGTGGTCGATACAGCAGTACCGATGTTAGAAAAGTCACAAACACTGAGTGGTGACATGCCGTCCGTCACTAAATTATCACAGGAAACTTCACATTCATGCCCACTTTCACCTTCAAGAATTCAATACTTTTCAAGCCCAGTTGAGATCATCCGTACTTCAGTACCTTCAAGAACTCGATATCTTTTAGAATTGACTTAAATTTATTTAGTAAACAACATGAGACAAATGCCCGATCATCAGTAGATCACTATCTTCAATTGGGTTAAATTAAACTTCTTATTAACTTGTTGCACTGGGTGTTAACTAATAACGATTATAGTTAGGCGTAACACTCACTGTTAAGAACCTGTTCTTTGGATTTGTTTAGCGATTGGTTTTTCCCAAGACTGTGGAGCTTCTTGTTGTTGCTTACAATAATTCATGAAGTGAGAGGAGGCGTGTTTTCAATACCTGAAAACTGAGAATAGCTTATATAGCTTGGCCGGCGACCATCCCCATCGATACAATGTGGCAATATGTTCTGTATTTCTTATTTCTGTTAGGAGAGAAGAGCGTGAAGAACTTTAGAAACATGATTCCATTTTACCTTCAATTGTTCTCAAATTATCTTAGTATCTCTGGGCCAACCAAAGTAAACTTTGCTCTGAGATTGACAATAGACCTTAGCATATTAATAGCATGGCACAGCACACGCGACCATCTAAAAGTAACCGTAACTGATTTTATATAAATATTTTGAGATTTTCTTTTAAAAGCCGCCTTGTGTGTGCTGCAGCGAAAAACCAAAATATTTTTCCCATGAACAGAATTTCTCTCATTAAATAGATCTCTCAGAAATATTTTCACACTATATATTCCAAGCAATATCATGTCTCTTCTGAATTTGCTCTTTTTTTTTTAAGAAGATTATCGAATTCCAGTTGCATAAGCTATCGTCTAGGCGTGTAATTAGGATGCGATTGTTAATATTTGTTATACAGAGTTCTCTAAAAGAGTCAACGCTCGGTCGGTAATATCTACCGATCGCCCATATACCTCTCATGATACGGTGCCGTGCCTCCATCGCCATGTTTACAAGTAAAGGAGTCCTTCCTCGGGAATGACTGGCCACAAAATATTTACTTATACATAGCTACATAATTTCAAATGTCACATTGTGAGGAGCTAAAGTACCAGAAGGAAGCTTCAAAGACCCAATAAAGTATAAATATTCTTGATCAGCGCGAAATTGTCAATTGATTAAGTCACTTCTGTCCATCTGTGTGTCTTTGTGGTGTTTGTTGTTGGCCACTCTCGTGGTCGCAAAAATGAAGATATCGACTTCAAATTTGGTAGAAACATTGGAAGTTTTTGCATGCATGTTGGTATTGAAAATGGCCCAAATTGGTCACAGCAGAAGCCCTCATTGAGGCATAAACTAAACGCAACTTTGTTTTTCTTAACAAAAATTTGTGGATGTTACTCACAAATTATAAAACTTAGAAGACCATAATTTCCTTTGGAAACACTTTATTCCTTATGTGCAAAAATGGAAAAAATTGTCCATGCCCACACAAAGTTACAATTGATTAAATTTTATTTTTGCCACTTTTTTGAGATTTTATATTTATTTATTATAACGCAAACAGGACAGAACTACTTTGTATATACGTCAAATGAAGATATATTATCTGCCCAACGATGGGTTAATTCTAAAATGATGGTGGTAGACACCGCGAGTGATTTTTCCTTTACAATACCAACGATATGAGTATCAAATGGAAGAACTTGGGGAGAAGAATGCGAAAGGCATAGCGGGGATTCAGCCGCCGCCGAAAACAACTTTCTTCTTAAATGACAAAATTGTTGTTATATTAAAAAGAAAAAAATTGTGATGAAAACCTTTCTATGTAGGAACGGATATTATGACGCCTTATAAACGATGCTTTTATTGCCACGATGCGACACGAATTTACGTGCATATGCATAAATGTACAGTTGTTTCATTCCCTACCTTGTTAGCTTTGCGTTTGTTTTTAGAAAAAGTAGGACATTGATTTCACTTTAAATCCCCATCATCCAAATGAGTTTTCTGTTGCTTTCTGCGTCGCCTTTCTTTCATTGGTTTTTTTTTTCTTACTTTTGAAACTATAAAAGAGGGAAACAGCAGATGTAATAAACGCTGATGATGATGATGATGATGATGATGATGATGATGCATCGTCGATGTTTTGATGATGGCTGACGGTAATGGTGAAAACCATTAAGCTAAAAGTGTAATGCATTTTGCTTTGTTTCGTAAGTTGTAATATACACACACACACGCAGGTCGTTGTCAAGGTAGACGATGTTGCAGACGAGTCGCAATAACTATATTTAAAGGAGAGCACTATAAAGGAAATGAAATGCATATGCTTTTTTTTTCCTTCACTCCACGATTCCTTGTCCGCCATTACAACGGCTTGGAATAGAAGAAACGTATCGTGAATAGTAGAACATTGTGTTATCACAATGCAACTGCACAAGTCTTCTATATATTGCAACCAGAACTAAATTGTTAAGCTCCGTCAAAAGGGTTGATTTGTCTAAACTTGATGATGAGAAGGAGAGAAAAAAAAAGAAGAAAAATAAATCAAAGGCGTAGTTTTTAAAGCAATGAAAATCGGAGAATAAAATGTTCAGTGATAGCGGCCAGGCTGTTGCAAGTAACTGATCGATTTCCTATGAAAAGCAGGCAAACCTCCTTATCGTCTTCTTCTCTTCAATTACAGATGGACTTCGATTTCTTAATTCTTTGCGTCGCTAAAATTATTAAAATGCGAGGAATGTCTAAAAAAATGTTCCTTTCCAATTAGAAGTTGGTTGTTGCTGTCGTGTTCAAGTTCAATATGCTCATCCATTTATAACATGCCCAGCACTGCTGTTGGAACTCTTACCGTTGTAAAGTTAAAATAAGGAACTGAAACATTTACTTCATTATATTATTCGGTTATAAGGACGGCCACCATAGGCAAACACTGTGACTTGTACACTATCACAGGACACTAATTTAGATCGAAAGCACATGGTCGAGAACATGCACGACACAGCAGTAGTATAAAATCGCTTTACTCTTCTAAAAGTAGATGTTTCTTCGTAGGAATAATTAATAATAAATTGTCCTCAACGATAGGATGTCAAAGACCTTTCTTAGTAAAGTATATTGTTCCAATTAGGTCTTTAAAGACATTATATTACTGTGTTATCATGAAATATATCCCCGAGTAATGCTGCTCATCACCTACGCATGTAGAGTGTCGTTCGTCAGCTTGCCGCCATTCCATTTTTAGGTTTTGGGTAAAAATTAGGAACAACAAAAAAAATGGAAGCATACACAACTTGCACTGACTTTCCACTCAGGTATACTTACTTATCGAACAGCTTTTAATGTAATGTAATGCTGAACCATATTGGAACGGGTTATCTATCTCCCGTCTACCTTCTTCGGCCTGTTACGGAAAGTCATACATACTTGAATGATAGGCATAGCATTCCAGTGCGAAAAAGGCCTGAAATGTTGAAATATTTTCGATAATTTTAAGATGATAAATTTAAGACGATCCATACTACTCGAGATATTAACCTGCAGGTCAAAATATTTTTTTAAGATTCTTGTAATACATTTGAAAATTCACAATCAACGCGCTAGCTTTCCTGTTTGCAATTGCAGAAACCACAACCAACAATTGCTAAAAGCCGGTTCAATCATCTAGTTGCACATGTTTCTTCTTCTTTTTGAGTAGACGAACGGTCTCCTGAGCTGAGGACATTTATTGATCCCCTTTTAGTGATAAAGACATGGGGGTCTCCTTTTAAACGATAGATAGATAGATTCTTAACAGATTCGTTAGGAAACCCGTGGGACTTCTGGCACATGCGATAATGGATCTGCAGGCGGACTAATTGAGAACTAAATCGTTTTTAATTTATAGGATTTTTGCATATAAGTGGGATAAGTAGTAATTCAATCGAAAGGCAGAAACTGACTTAAAATTGGAACATTGGTTACATTTCTATGATTAATATAAAGGGGTCTACTACCACTTTCATTAATTTGTATAGAGGTTTCTCAACAAGAATGCAAAGTCAATAAAAACAATAAAATTAAATATCAAATAAATTTTATTACGCGCCTCAACAGCGTTTGGGTATTATTCGAAATTGGTAGCGAAATGTTGTTTGTTCTTAGATTGCAGCCTTTTTTCTTAAAAAATTATTTTCTCCCAAATAAAATTGTCGTTTGTGTTGTGCAAACAATTCATAAACTGTTTACGTGAAATTTTCATATAGTTTTTTGGAAGTCGGGATGGATGGGAATTAACGTTTCATCCCGTGAATGTATGGCGCTATAAAGGGCGTTGTAAAGTTTTTTTTATAACCTGTCTTAGAAGACGTCTAATTAAATAATAGCTGCTTTAAATAAGGCTGGCAAGTCAAACGGTCGATATTTGGTGAAACAAGAATTAATGTTAAGAAATTCCGCTTTCGAATGATTTTTAAAGAATTGTGAGTTAACGCCTTGTGGGGGCTATTTGAAATTAGCAATGGGTCATGCATTGGAAACAAGTATTAAAAGCGGAATTCGTTCTCACACCAAGTCAACAAAAAGCGCGGAAACAAGTTTTATCCGATTCGTGTTCCCTCTATGAGATGCCATAGAAAGACGTTCTTTGTAGAACTTAATTTAGTTTTATCGAATATAGTTTAAAATCGTATCACTGTATATTGTTGCGAATGTAGAAGATTCGCGTTACCCTTGCTAAAAAGTATGTCGACACTGTGTAGTGTGTCGAACTCTTTTTCATTTACTTTTACGATTAATAAGTGCAAAGTTGTGATAGATAAGTTGTGTACAATGATACCATACGGTATTATGTGTGCGTGGTCTTAAACAATGTGACAGAATGGATAGACATGATATTTCCCCGCGAAGTCGAACTTCAGAATTCTGCCACCGTTAAATATATGCTGGAGAATGCGATCATATCTATATGAAGCGCTGCCCGCTTCGTTTGGTCACGCTAAGGGGGACTGTGTCTCCTCGTACAGTTAGTTTTCGCTTTTGGCCTCTCGTAGACCCTGTCTTAACGTTCCTTTTCTGGATTAGCTTACCATCGCAGTATCAACCGCCGCAACGCACAATTAAATTTAAAACTATTGCATTAAATCAATTATTCGATTAACCGAGAAATAATAACAAACAAATCTCCCAGCAGGGTTTTATTTGGTGCAGGTCATGTTTGCTGATCGCTTGAGGGAAAATCGAAATTTCTAAAGAAATAAATACTTTGGAACATATTGAGCGTTTCTCCGCATATTCTAGAAGATTTAAAGGTATCTTTTTGCCTACTTATAGGCAAGTGCTATAGTGTTGAACCCCCCTGAAGGCTGCTTGAGTTGTGTTCTAAACATCTTTTGCTGTATTTTGAATATTTGCTAAAATATTGCATATAAAATATTCAGGCCTTGTTCAATTTACTGTTTATCCATCCCCGGTATATACGAATGGGATTTTCATCTTGTTGTGTAGGTTTATTTCTCAGTACCTTATTTCTAAATATAAAGTACGTAAAGAGGAGAGGGCAGGGAATTGAGTTATACAAGTATCCCTTAATTGTGATAATTTTATATTATGAATATTATGAATGAACACGATGGAGAACACTTCCTGTGTTGCCTGTCCTCCCATCGTCCTAATTTGTGATAGTAGGCAAGTCTTGTTCAATTTTTAACTATCGTATTGAACGGCCGCATTGACGCGTGGGATTTTTTATTCACTTATCATTATGAAGATTATTTTCATCTTTTAATCGCAAAACGTCCATTTTCCTTTCATTGTTGTTTTTGCGCGCTTATCAAAAAGGAAACAGAATTATATGCATATGTATATGTGTTTGCACTAACTTGCAAATGAGTGCTTAACAATTATGGCATAGCACCGTATGCATGCAGCTGCATGTACATGCGCATGTATATGTGAGAAAGATCATAATAGCCCCGATGCTATTTCATTCCGTTTGTTTTTATGATATTTTTCGTTTATTTTTTTTTTTTTTTGTTTTGTTATGATGACCACAGTGCGTATTACAACAGCGTCATACGAAAAAAGGCGAGAGCTAAACATCAAAAAAAGAAAGAAAACAATAAAGCATCTCATCTGTTCAATAATCATCATCATCGTCATCGTCATCGTCATCGTCATCGTCATCGTCGTCATAAAAAGCCAAGTTGTTATGATAGTACAAAAAGACAGGCCAGGCATACGCGCACACAGCTATTAATATATGCACAGAATACAATCATCCACCAAGTTTTATAAAAATGGCAAGAAGAGATGAAAGGACATTTTAACGATGGCAGTGTTAAATTGTGTTCTAGTTGTTGTTTGTTTGTTTGTTTGTTTGTTTGTTATATGCAAAATCAATTGCAGTTCTGGGAAATGCAAAAGAATACTGAAATCGAAAAGAAGGGAGGTTTGCTCTTTGAATGGTTCGTTTGTTTTTTGTTCATTTTTTTCTCTATAAAATTTTGCTTTTTGTGTTTTATTTGTGTGTCTGGTGAATTGTTTTATTCTAGGCTATATAGTCCAGGATGTATATAAAAATGTTTATGTATGCGTGTGTGCGTGCGAGCGCATTTAAGTGGGTTAATGAACTTTGAGCTGCACTTTCATAAGCTGCATAAATGGCAGTCGGTTAAGTTGAACTTACTCAAATACAAATGCAAACACAAACGCACACAAGCGAGCATGCTTTTGTGAATTATTGTAAAGTTATAACTTGAACTGCTGATGTTTGTTGCTGAGCTATTGCTGAAATTTTTGTTGCTTTTTTCTACCCGACTCTATGCGGTTTGTTGTCTGCACTTACAACACGGTTTTCTTTCGCTATGTATATATTTTGTGTGCGCGTGTGTGTGTGTGTGTGTGTGTGTGTGTTTGGTAAGTGCGCTTGCTTTTTGCTTATTTTTTCTTTTTTTTTTATTGTTTGATGTTGTTTGCAGTTGTTGCAAGTGTTGTTCGCCGTGTGTGACGGTGCTTCATTAAGTTGTTTCTGCATTATACAGCCCTATTTGTTAGTACGACGTATATGATATGTATGTCGATAATAAAAGCTAGCAAATGGATTTGACGGTATGTGTGTGTATACGAATGAGTGGTGCGTTTTGTGTATGCCGTAAGTAGATGCGTCGCGTATATATTTTAGGCGTTATTGTATGTCTGTATGTGTATGTTGTTGTATATGTTCTATATTGTTGTGTGTATGTGCGTGTTTGTGGCCTTCTATATTGTCATTGAACCCAACAGAATGCAACTGTGCTATATATAGGGGATTCTTTGTTGAGTTTCGTATCTCGATATTACTTTTGCCCTCGCTCTAACCACTGCTGCACTTAAATATACATAAATATACATAAATATATAAATATATATATATATATATATTTATATATTATGAATATACGGTGCTTGAAACCTAATATGAACATATGCAAGTTTAACAACGTACATGCTTCTTACTGAAAAACTGACCTATTCCTATGGAAATTCATGTGTGGCATGGCTGAAAATATTGGCACATTTTTTATTTTGTTTTTGTTTTTTTGCATTTTTTGTTTTTTTTTTTTTTTTTTTTGTTGAGTACAGATTTCAATTGAGGTGTGAAATGTGTTAAAAATCCTATAATTTGCAGCTGTTGTGTGCTATATATTTACTTAACCCTTTTGTTTTATTTAATACATTTACTGCATGCAAAATACGTTAATCATTTTTTTTTTTTGCTGTAATTAAAGCAGCCTTTAGTTGGTATTGATTTTCAATTAAAAGCCATTCAAAACATAGGATCACTAACCAAACTAAAAACCATAATGTTTGTTATTATAGAAAATTCTTGGAAGCCATAGACTGTACAATTTTTAATATTTTTTTATAAATTATTTATAAAATTATCTAAAAATAACGTATAAAATGCATTGCTGTGAAAACGTTGCTTTTCGATCTAACTGAGCTGAGTTGTTACATGTTTATGTAGAAAAAAGTAAAAGCATAATCAAACAAAGGCTACCAATAAGCACTCCTCGACACTTTACTAAAATAATGACTTGTGCACCAGAAATGATACCTCATAGTGTCCATGTTCCATATGAAGGCGTAATGCCTTTTCGTGAGAGGAACAGCAAAAAGGAACAGACAGACGTCCAATAGACAGAGATAAAGAAATTTTAATTGACTCGGTACAGTAAAGGCGCATATTTCTTAGGCCTGGCGGCGTATTACTTACTTCCGCCCAAGTTGTGCATAGACTATAGAAAGGAAGAAGAAGCTCATTCCATGTGCAATTGGTCTTTCTTTGGAGAATTCCCTGCGCCATTGCAAAAGTAATCGAAATGTACAAACCAGAATGAAATTTTTAGATAATCTTGAGTGCTAAAGTTCAATAAATTTAACACCTGAAAAGTCAGTCCGTTTTACGTTACAACACATCATAGTTCCTACGGGTAGTTTCTGCTGTCGGTTTTTGTAGGCTTATTGCATGTTGCAGAAGACGTTACGTATTCTTGCACTTGATCTAAAAAATTCGGTAAGGGTGTACCTATCAAATTACCTAACTTTTTTTTTTTTGTGGAAAAGTTTATCAATCAACGCAACAGATGATAAAAAAAGGCAGAAGAACATTTACGCAGATTTGTTTTTCTAAGCGATTAGAAGATTCGATGCTCCAGAAATTAAGAATTTGAGTAGACTCTTACCAAGTACGCTTTAGAAAGATCATTTCTTATACCTGTTCTTCCCCTTAAGAATCCCTTTTAGTTTATTTACAGACACAATGACCATTTAACCTTAATTTTCGAATTTGTGTAATTAAGACTGAAAATAGCAGTCCTCTCCTCTTTTTTAGGCAAAAGGAAAAAAGAAAAAATGGTTTCTTTCTCTTTTGCTTAATAACTGCGAGCCCGCTGTCTTACAGTGAGTTCGCTTTTATTCCTAGCCGCAAAAAAAAAAAAAACAAAGATTCTAAAATATATTTTTAAAAATATGTGATTGTTCATCACAATCTCGGTGTAACGGCGGATATCCGAAATTCGCTCTAAAATAATTAAATAACTTTTACATATTACTTGTTAACTATCGCAACTGTGTTGGTTAAAATATTTCCGCATTCTTCGAAAACGTATTTAAGTAAAAAGTAAACCAAACTTTTTAACTCACTTTATCAATAAGGATTATACGTAGAATTTCCTTTTTTTATAGCAAAACACATTAATTTCTCTCAAGCGTAGTACAGTTTACGCCAAGAGCAGTAATCTAAACCAAATATTACACGTACGTAAGCGAACACGTGAGCGTATGCTTTCCCCCCGTTTCTTTGCTCCTTTCTTTAAACATTGTTTTTGTGCAGCAAACCTTCATTTGGATGCATATATATTTAGCTATTGTTGGCAGTTAACTAATGCATATGCATACTACACTTACATTCTGTATCTCTGCTTGTACACAAGTTTAAGTGCGCTTGGTGTAACCGGAAACCGCCATTAAAAGTGCATGTATACTTTTCATACCGTTTGGTTGTGCAATAAATATAAATGTATATGTTGTTGTATTCTCTTACCTATGCAAACACTTCGCACTTAATACAGATGTATTTTCTTTTCTCTGTATAGTGTCTTCAGAAAGTATGCATTTTATATAGCAACTTTTTAAAAATAGCTCTTTATATTTATATACACAAACGACTTTTAGATGCACGGTTAACGTGAAACTGGCGGTAAAGATGTTTCCAATCTAATCCTTTAAAAAATGCCTGTCAATGTTCAAGAAGGGACCAGGACATGAATAGAAACTAGACATTAGAACAGGGCAGACGCTAGAATGTGGGTAGATATTAACGCAACAGACGCTAGAAGGGGAGAGAATTTATTAAGAGAATAGAGACTAGAAGAGAGCAGGCATTAACCAGAAAGATATGTGGATGGATAGACGAACAAAAGATCGACATAGAAAGAATAGGAAAGATATGTGCGGAAAAAGTATACGTACGGACAGACAGATGAGCGGTGGACAGATATGCGGATACACACAAATTCCCGATAGGTTTAATTGTTTTCTAAATTGATTAGTAAGTGGTTAAGCTATTGGGGGTAGAGGGGGCAGTGGGATATAAAAATTTCCTATATACCTGTCTATATATCTAGGACAAGAGATAAATCTCTCAGATAAGTGCTGCGTATTGTACGTTCCTGGGAAACCACAGCAGAACAGTTAAGCTAACAAAAACGAGATCGAAGTGGGGTGGAGAGTTGAAAATAGCCACCGCCCGTTTAAAATGAAATTCAAAACAGGTCTGCGAATCACAGAGAGGCCTGTGTGAATTGCCAGCAAAATGAGGCCATGATTTTCCAGTAAAATTGAAGATTAAATTTTTCCGTCCAATTCTTTGAAATTCTCGCATAAATAATTAATAAAAGGCTTTTGTCCAACTCCCAGTTGCTTGACCACGCTGAAGAAGGCTTAGTTTAAAATTGATTTTTTACGTTATTTTCATTTTTGTACGCGTACTCTTGCAAGTCCTTGTGCTGCCTAAGCTATTACAACTACAGCTGTTATATGCCGTTTCTGTGTACGATGATTCTTAGGCTTCTTTCATACAATTTCAGGCAAAAATATAATGTACGTGTATTTGTTATGTAAATTCACGTCGCAATAAAGTTAAAGGACTGCTTTTTTTATTCATATTCTTATGATGTTCTCCTAGTGAAAGGGGACACACATTTAAAACTTTTCTGTTTTTATTTTCTTAATGTTATTCTTGATGATCTAGCTATTAACAACTGCTCAAGTAGTATATATATATGTAATGTAAATGTGTTTGTTTGTGATTTTGGTTATCCTGTTCTCTTGTGTTCTCTGTCTTGGCGAGTCTTGTAACTTAATTCTTTAAAGTATGTTCATATATGTGCATATTTTATATGTATATATATATATATAATTTATATGTATAGATACATACATACATACATACATACATACATATATATATGTATACAAGTAAGGTGTTGAAATCTTCTTTTTGTTTAAACCCTTTGGTGCTCAAGAAAATATCGATTTTCTCTCTTTTTTACTAAAATGCAAAAAAAAAAAAAACAAAATCAAAGGACGATCACATATATAACGCTTGTTTGCTTAAATACAAGCGCTGCGTTCTACCTCACCTTGCAATTTATAATATAAAATTGTTGAACAAAACCAACAACAATACATGACTTACTTACCTGCAGTTTAAGTGCAGTTAATTTATGAGGTCTGCTTTTTACAAATTTATCGAGGTGTGAAGTATATTTGCGTGCAATTTTATATTATATCCTCATCTTCTTCTTTTTGTGTTGTTCCATATATTATCATTAAGTGTATCGTAGGGAAAGTGTAGATTATTATTATGTATTTATTATATAAAGTAAAGAGATGCAAACGTTTAACTGATAATAATGTTAATTAAGATGATAAACGTTGACGATAGGTGATTAGCTTTAACAACTTCAAGTTACCTGCCGATCTTGGAGAACAAAATTATTTTGACCATAGAATCTTGTTGTAGTTTTTTTGCAAAACTGTGTGATTGTACTTTCATTTTTCTTATACTTCTTCCGTTTTCGCTTTTTTTTGTCTTCCTCTTCCAGTTTTCCGTTGTTTTCTGCTTTCTCTTCTGCTTTCTTTCTCATCCTTCTGTTTTCTTTTTCCTCCTCCATTCAGATTTTTCTCCGTTTCTTATGGCAACATATCTTTGATATCCAACAGCATGCAGATCATAAAATTCTTGGAAGCCAGGTTTCGGATATAACCTTGTTCGAATATATAGCCGTCGTCTTTTCAAGCGTCTTGTCATATTGACCGTAAAGAGTAAGAGGAAGGCTATTAGTAGCTCCAAAAGTTTTGAGCAACCGGGTTAGAAAAAAAATTTTCGTTGGTACTAAGCGGAAATCTGAAGTTTCCCCATGCATGACCGTAATACCATCCCATACGCAGGCTATATATTATACATTAAGTTATATTGGCTTTTTGTTTCCAAAGATTTACACGTTGTGAGATCTGCGACGAGTTACTTCTGAGCAACTGTGCAATGTAAAATTCAGCTTCGTCATGAATGTTCGGATATACATCCTTCATTTCCTTAAGTCGACCATGGTCGGCCAGTCAATGACTAGTATCCTGAAAATAATCGGTGTTAAATTGCCTGCAATTGCTTAATGTGTTCTATGATATGTCCACTTGCCTGTGGAAGGCCAATTTCATATGTTTAGTGTAGTGAGCATATTGTTGTTAATCATGACCGCATTCTATGCTTTGTGTCTTGAGAATATTTTGTTGCATTTGATGACTCACTCTTGTGATAACGCTGAAGTCTTCTCCAACAAGCAATTAAGCCTCTTAGATGCCATTAGCTGGTTGGCTATTTCCGTTTCCGCAGCGTTTTGACATTGATTTTGAACTTTTTCAAACTCTTGTGAAAATAGAGAGAGCAGCAATAGGCGTTGAGACGACAACTAAGTGCACAGTAATTAATTTTAATTAATCCAAGCTTCGTATTGCCTGCCCGAATTTTACAGGTCGATGATGGTGTCAAAAGCACTTATTTTTGTGTCAAACGCGACGCCTAACCACTTAAGAAGTGAAAAAGGTAATAATTCAACTGAAAAGCCTACACGTAAAGATTGCTACTAACGACAATATCAAGTGCTATTCAAAAATTGTTAAAAAAAAAAAAAAGAAAAAACAAAGTTATGCACAAAAGTGTAAGGGGAGGAAAAAATCATGTAGCGTAGTAGTAGGTTAATTGCAAACTTCAAAGAGAATAGCAGAATGAAGAACTGACACGAACGCCAATGTGTGTATGTAAATATGAATGTGCGTCATGATGAGATAGATGCCTGATGGCAATAGTTGGTTTAAACAAAATAGAATTTTATTAAAGTTACAATAAAGTCAGGCACCAGGTAGGTAGGTCGGTAACAGGTTCTTATGTAATAACGCAAGAACGAAAATAAGAAAAACTAAACAAAAAGAAAAAAAGAAAAAGTCAAACTTAATCTTGTCTGGTTGATCGATTAATAAAAGTTCTTTAGAAAAACAAAACAGCCAAGGAATACCGCCAATAGAAACACCGCGTTTGTGCAACATGTGACCGACCAAGGTTTTCTAAAGATGCAAACATGCTCGATTTCTTAAAATGTTCGCCTCACTCCACCAGCCAGCAGCAGATCATGTTATTAAATCAATTTAAATTGGCCTACATTTAGTGTACGTGTTCTTCATGCGCCTGCCCCATGCGAAGATTCAAGCCCAAAAATCAAGTCATGATTTCACTGGAACCATCCACGCATACACACATGTATATATTCGCTAGAGTAATTCAGTGCACGAAAAAGAACCCCTTTAAGATACTTTGAGAGTTTTACATAAGCATTCGTATGTATGTGTGTGTGTGACTCTTTTGAAATACGTTTTTTAGGTTTATTGCCTTTACATAAAATGCAGCAGCTTGCATTTGTTGTAGATTCTCTACACAGCCAGCCGACTGCAAACACTAAGACTAAGTAACAAGCAAGTATATAGCATAACTTTTGTTTATAGCGCTACAGTGTGCTTTGCGTGTTGATTATATTGTCGCATGCAATATCACGATGCTCAGTGGCATGTTTGGGAATCTCTGATCATTTCAATTATCAATTTTGATTAGTATAGCATTTCCGCGAAACGAATACACAAAATTTTATGAGGTCAAGGATTGTGTAGAATTCAGTGCATGGACTGAAACGAGTTTCCATATACATATCCATATATACATATTCTTGGTCCACATGTATTCTCCTGACCTAAACAAAAATTTCGCTATATACGATTAGTGCACGATTAGTCGTTTGGTAGAATCACGATTATTTGAACGACAGATTCCTTTTTCCTATTGACTTTCATCAGATCAATTAAATCTACACTCAGATATTAGCGGGCAACTAATGTTGCCTGTTGTTTCAATAATTTTGATATCAATCTACTTGGCCGGAATTTATCGCTATGTCAGCGCAATTAAGCCTGTGTGTGAGTCTGTGTATGAGATCTGCGTATTATCGAGGACGGGACGAAGACCAAGACGATGTTATATTAGTCAACAACTCGACAAAGAAAGGGGGGATATCTAAGACACATCCCTTACGTAACAGTCAGTAACAGTCAGTAACAAAACATATTGTTACGAAATTCGCTTTTCTCTCGGATACGCTTCGTATCACTAGATCGTGGATATTCTTGTTAAGAGAAATATATTTGCACGTTTTCACGTTTCTTTATTTATAAACAATTTGTTTAAGAGTAGGATTATTTACATTTTACTTTGGTAAAACTCTCGACTTCTCAACGTTAATATTCTTTTTCGACTCAAATCTTCTATTTATATACATTATTACAAGCATAATATTGCTATTACGTAGATTCATGGCTTAATTTCTAATCCGTTAACCTGCTTTTTCGCTAATCGATTTCCTCGGCCGGCAGCTGCATGACGCGCCGCGCATGTGCACTTGGGTTTTCCCTCTCTAGGGAATTGATTTTTTTGGGAAAATCAATTAGTTGGAATGAACTGGATTGAGGATTTCCGTAGCAATATATGCAACCAATTGCAGAAAAGAGTATTTTATGCGGTATTTTGAAGCCGTCTGAACGATCGACTCTCGTCTTGGTGTTTCGTAGACTTATATCCACGTTTCGGTAAGAAGCATGTGAGCGAGTGTGCAGCTCGCGCTTGCTCTTTTGTCTTTTTCGTTCGCTCTTTACGGTCTGAGTAATACATTGGGCGAGACGTTCTGCTGGTTTTGAAAGATGTGTCCAAACTTCGTTCAATCATATCTGTGCACGTCATTTCTTCCGCTATTCATAATAAGCGATTATATCACGCACGTTTTTGCGCAATTTTTGCTTCTGCATTCCGAACTTGTTTATGTCGATCAATGTTCATGATGAGAGGGGGTTTTTTGTGTCTCATTTTATGAATAACAAACTTGGAGTTCTTCAAATTGTTATATAGTTTTCTATAAGTGACTTAAATAATTCTTCTATACATTGCCCATTTTCTTTTTTCTCTTTCTTTTTCTTTGCATTCCTGTCATTTGGAGCGGTAGATGTACAACTTTTAGGTTATATACTGCTCCAATACATGATCGTCCCATTCATCTATTATAGGTCAACCGATGATTGAAGCGCTTCACTGTTGTGAAAATTGAGGTGGATATGCATTTTTATACCGTATGTGCTCCTAGCTGATGGTCACAGTTTCAGTTCAAAAATGAACATGGCGCGATTTGTTAACTTCACACCTACATAGAGGAGCAAAATCTTTTAAAATTCATTCAATGTATTTTTTTTAAGAAACTTTTGAAACTCATTTAAGCAAACGATTTTTCAGTCTCTTCCTTTTGTACGAACTTTTGTCGACTTCTTACACGAAAATAAATATTTTCTCCATTGACTATCCAAAGTTGTTAGCTCTTTGCAAAAAGGTGCGATTACGTAGAAATAGACAGGGCGAGGCTAACGATCTTTATGTAATACTTTAGTGTAACAGAACATTAGAGTTAGATGAACAAAGCGAAGGGGCAAAATCCATGGTTTCGAAGGAGAAATTCCTCTCGAAATGATGAGGGCTAGCGAACTCTCACGAAATCGAAGGTCAGACGGACCCTTCCAGTTTATGACCTCAAGCGATATCTTGGTTGATATACTCATTGTGCAGGCAGCCCGGAAAATTTGTAGAAAATTTTTTAAAACAAAAATGAAGTCATAGTTGTGCAACTACACCACCGTTTTGCGTCCGGGTAGAGATCGTAAGGTTTCTTTTAGAAGGGGGTAAAGAACTCAAAACGTAGTGAACAAATCAACCTGAGGATTTTCTGTCCTTAATTCGATCGGAAAGTGGGTTTATTCAATACAGTGGCTTGCTTTCTTACTAAAGAATCGTATTGCGAAAAGGAGAATTGGATCAAAAGTGAAAGTGCCACCACACTGGTGAGGGTATGCCAGAGAAAATTGATTTTTAGAAAAATGCTTTAAATTTAGAAGAAACGTTTGCTTTGATCTCTAGTCTGTAATTTTCGATCTCATGCATGGCTCTGCAACTATGTTTCGAAAATCTACTTAATTCTTGAACATTTAAGGGGTCGATATTATTGTTCAAGCCAAGCAAGTTGATGTTATTATCCCTTCATTCTTCTCCCATTACTGTTAGATACAATTTGACTATGATTTGTCTACATTCAGACTTTTATAAAAAGACATGCGATCAGATTTCTCCTATGCGTATTTTATTGTGCTTTTTTACTCTACTCCTCTTATCAACGTATAAATCAAATTGGTATTTGGCCTCTCGCATGTCAAAGGAAATAATCCGGCAAATCACTCTACGAACTGGGAAAGTGCACAGACACCTTGACAATCCGTAGATCCGCAGGAAAGTTCTCTACAATCAAAACACAACAAAATTATAACAAATGAATATGAACGAGAACACAAGTGTTGACAAGGATTTACATGCGATTGTCTCTACATCCAGTGAAGAGTGTGGACATAAAAAGCGTGAGTTTTCAAGTTTTATTATGTAAGCAGTTTGTGTTAAGTACCATTCTTTCTGGAGCGGCGGATAATGGAAGTGCAATGAAGTTTCTCTTCAAGTAAAGAAAGAAATATAATTTGTTGACACACGCGGCTTTTAAAAGTTGACATTTTCTTTGCTTGACTCTCTTCTCTCACACACATATGTGTTGTGCTTACAGTAATGTACTGTTTTAACTATTATTACATAAAAGAAAAACTCTGGTTGTATCACTTAATAACCAAAGAGGGGATGTACTGCCGTGGAGTATAAAAGAAATGAATAAAAAAGTGCACTGAATCTAAGCACAACTACGGCGAACCTTTTCCTTTACTTTACTACACCTACTGTAAAAGTCGTTGTATTTTGAGCACATGTTGTGGCTTAAAGTGCTGTTTTGTTTCATTTCCATATACGACAAGCATGTTAATGGCCGCCAACTTTAAAGATCTCCGAATTGTGTCCTCTATCTAGCAAAAATGACGATGATGATGATGATGATGATGATGGTGATGATGATGATGATGATGATGATGGCGATGATGATGATGATAATGATGATGTTTGTGCTTACAATGTAGATGTTACTGACGCATTTTATCTTGATGCTGCAACTGCACAATAATACGCCACAACAGCGGCTATGGATTTATTCACTGACTGACGCTTACTGAGACAACACCATACTACTGAACTACTAAACGCATGCGAATTGCTGCTGCACGTCAACAACTTATGTAAAACATACCGCAATGCAACAGCACGATATCGTCTACAGCATGTGCATATCACAAGCCAATATTATTATACCCGCACATCCAGTTGTGTTATTATTGCTATTCACCATTTTTAGCTTAAAATAAAAAAAAAAAAAAAAAAAAATGAAAAAGCAAATGCAAAAAAAACTTGTCCCGTCAACGACCGACACAATGCAAGCGACACACAAGTCCTTGAAATATGCAATAAATGCAAGCGTAACGTTCTCTCGAGAGGTTTTTTAAAAATTAATCGCATATAAAAGTGAATACACACAAGAACTGAATTTTGTGGACACTAGCTGTAAAAACATTAATAGATGAAATCATTCCCTTTTTTAATAAAAAAACTTTTAAAAAGTATTCGTGAATCGAAAAAAATGTTATTGTGTTAGGTTGTGGCCGCAGTGTTGCTTACCTGCCATTGCATGTGATAGCGTTTTCTGTTTGCAATTTTGCAGCCACATAGCAACAGCGAAAATGTTATTTTATTTGTCTTTTTTTTGAATCACAAAAAATGTCTGAGGTTCGACTAGTACGTCGTGGCTGTTGTCGTTTTTGTTACTCTTGCTTGTTAATATATTGCACTGTACTCCTCTTGTAAGTTTAACGTCGTCGTCCGCATACTGCCTGTGATGAGAATATTAATGTAATGAAATTAATTAAATATACATGTATCTAGATCAAGGTCACGGTTAAGAGGATCGTTTTTTTATTTAGTCCGCTTTAACCATCCTACGATAGGAGTTCATTTCATTCTGACGAGGAGATTTTTCCTAAATTATTGCAAAAATCTCTTATCTAAGGCAATCTAAGGCCTCTAAGTAGAGCTTGTTAGTTCATTTTGCCTGCCTGGCTTGCCTGTAATGTTTGTGAATGTAAATCGAGGCATCATAATACAACAGGACTTACTTCTTCAGCACTTTACTGCACCGCGTCACTCAATAAGATTCCGATCTGACACATATATGGCAACAGGATTGACAGGCTCATATGATTTCTGAATAATATCAACGTACGTGTGAAAAGTTCATATTTGGACACGCAAAGAAAGAGGCATTTAGCTGAAAGCTCCACAACGTAAGACTATCCATCGTTTGATATCCGACTGTATCCCTAAAGTTTTGAAGAGATGAATTTCCCATGAATTTTACTACTTCTTTTCGCGGCTGTTTTCTTAACCTATTAATTTTGTTAATATAGGAATTGTGTTATACATATAGCAGCAATTTTATGAGACTACACACTACGATTCGTTATTAATTATTTATATTTTGAAAATCGTCCGTTTTCCCATTGTTCTTTCAAATATTGAAAGTATGTTGGCGGGAGTGATTCCCATTCTGCTTATAAAAGTGAACCATGACGAGATTGTGCAAGGCTCTCTTTTGGGGCAGTCAGCTTTACCTCATTAAGAGAGTTAGTTAAAAAGAGCGAAAGTAATGGTAATCGAGCGGGCAAGAATTTTGACATAGCGAAGATTGGTCGACTCGAAAGTGTCGTTTCCTTAAAAGCGAAAAATATAAACGAACAAATGATTAGCTTCCTGCTGAATTTAAGACAGCATCCCCAATACAAACAATTCGCAATGACAATTGGCACAGATGGTCTGCCACGGGGCTACCGGTTTAGAAAAAAATGTCTAAAATTTGATTTACTTGCACAATTTAACTTGAATATTGGTCTTGGCCTTAGGTTTTGATCACGGTGTTATAAGAGACAAGTCCACCCGTTTTACACGGGGTGTGTTGCGTTATAATAGAGAAAGAAACGACTTAATTTGTAAATCAATTGTCTTAAGCTTTCAAGTTTCTTTACTGTCATACGTTTACTCAACGGTCGTGCCAATGACGCTATACAAACCCATTTTCCTTTCAAAAGGAATGTAAACATCGCCAGATGTTAGAGCATAAACTCCCAGCAAGCATCCACTTCGCTCTGAAGCAGGCTTCTCGAACAGCATGACGAAAAAGGGCAAAATTTCAAAGACAAATTCCTTTTCAGGTATTGATGTGTTTTCTACACGTTCTAGAAGGATCAGATCAGTCCGTCTTTCTTGCCAACATAATAATTTACAAGACTTCTTCTCATTGACAATGTATGTATATTCGAACAGATGTCGCGTCGCCTCAAGATATGTTCGACACTTGAATATTGTAAGGAATACGGTGTGGGAGTGTTTTATGAATAAATTTAATAACATCGCGTTTATGTTATTCATTCCGTTGCATTTATAAGGACTTTGCATGATGGTCCTAAGCTTAGTTTCTTCTTGTATTCTTTTAGATATTCTTGATTCAATTAAATTTTTCATGTCATTAAATTCATTCATTCAACAAATTTTATAAACTACCAACTAATACTAATTCATTTATTATGGATGCTGACAGCGGAGTATATTTGTTTTGTATCTCGACGGGAAATTCAAATAAAATCCGTTATTTTAAATAAAAGGATTCATTGGTTGCGTGTGTTGTGTTGTTGCCAAAAAAAAAAAAAAAAAAAAAAAAAAAAACAAAAAAAAAATGAAATGAAATGAGAAAAAAAAATCGAAGAGAATCTCTTTATATTTTAACACCTTCATCCAATTTCTTTGTCTCGTCAAAAGACAAGAGTCCGTTTTTTTCCTCTTTAACTTCATTTAAAGCTTCTGCACATATTTTGCGTTCTTAATTTATGGACACATTCAACGTTATTTCTTGAACTTTTACGAATTTTTTTTTTTTTTGTTTTTGATATAAAAAAAGTGACGACAAAACATTCCACAATATATGACAAAGGCGATATTTGTGAAGTTACAATAAAAGCAACAACAACAATGATTGTATTGATTTAATATAATCACAAAAAGCAAAGAAAAGCGAAAAGAAATAAAAGGAAGATGTACTGCTTTTTTTATTTTGTTCTTTTGGCATCAGGAGTAGTTTTAGATAAATTTTCCCACCAGCTATGGAAATACCGCCGGCAACACCCATCGCCGCAATCATAAAGTACGCGAGGGGTGCCTTAGGGGTATAAGCGAGGAGTACCCTTAATAAACAGAGCTCTAGATAACGTTACGTATGTGTAGCGGTAGCGGTAACAGCAACACAGCACTTTGGTGTCTATAGTGGCCAAAGTTGTAGCTATGTTTAAGAAGATGAAAAACAACTACAATAAAACAAACGGATTTAAAATCGTGCGGTCGTGGATTCATTATTTTATATTGGCATAATTTTGCATACGCGACGAGAGTAGTCTGTACTGGTAGTAGTAGTGTAGTAGTATTAGTGGTTATGGTGGTACGTGAATTTAGTTTATCTGATATCAAATGATATCCTTTCTCTTACTGCTTACTATTAGAACACTGTTGTTGCGGCTGCTACTGTGCTCAGTAAGCTTGAATTCAAGTTGATTTAGTTTTTTCATTTACCCTTCAGTCTCTTGGGGTGCGCATGTGTGCGTACGTGTACACAAGAGCTTAGCCACATTTAAACAAAAAGAAGACAATTTTACGTAGATAGAATATATCCACAACTTCAGGTACAACTTACTCATATATCACAACAACAACAACAACAACAACAACAGTGGAGAAGAAACGTTTAATGTTTGTTGTTCTGCGTACTTTTCTTATTAGTGCTCAACCATCAATGAGGTGAGACGCGATGTATATAGCTCTGCATAGCTAATGTTTGATAAAGAAAAAAATTATTTTAGCTTTATTTTTGCTTTGTTGTTGTTGTTGTTGTTATCCTTTACTTCTCCTTACATTTCATATAAAATAGCGTCGCTTTGTTGTTGTTGTTGTTGTTATTGTACGCCCATAGGTTTGTTGTTTTTGCATTTTATATTTGGTTTTTTATTACCACGACGCTGCCGTTGCTCTGACTATCATCTACGTTGCTTTTGATGGTCATCATTGACCATAGAATGTGACACCTCAACAACAACAACGACAACAATAACAGACGGCAGTAGCAATAGTCTAAACTTTACCTCAATTTGATTCAAGTGAAGGTTGTGTGTGTGTGCCCATCTATGTTGGTAAGTTCATATTGAAACGCGTCTTTTTTTTTTTTAATGGCATTTTGCATTAAACATGCAAATGTCGCGTTGAATTACTTTGCTTGTCCACGTTGTGCAGATACGCGAATATGCACGAATATGTAAATAAATTTTTTTTATTTGGCTCGGCTCCCTTCGCTGTTTATTTGCTGGTTTTTCCATCGTCGTCAACGCCGTCCACGTCGTCCAACAATCTTCAATGAGACACCATTTCTTTTGATTAATTTTTGTTGCTTTTATTTTCTTATTTTCATTTTTCACTTTTTTTTTTGATTTCAGTTGAATTTAAGATTTTAGGTAAACAGTCTTATTTGCTTTGATGTATTCTTTCAATGTGTGTGGAAGGTCAACTTATTGTTCCTATTCATCTCCGGTTTCGCTGGCAGCCGAGAAAATCGATTAATCATTTTGTATTATCGTACAGTTGTTGTTTTTTGCATTTTCGACATTTTTTTCAAAATGTAATTTTTTTTTACTTTTTTTTGGTTATACGTGTACACCATCTTCTGTTTGGTAGTTAGAGAGGTAGAGAGGCTCGCAACCGATTTTCTTTTTTTTTAAGTTGGTTTTTAGATAAATGATTAAAATTTTTTTTTCCATCGGCACTAACTTTACACAAACGATGTCGTTCCCAACATGGGAACTTTGGAAAACATTTTCAAAGTGAACCTTAGTTAACTTAAAGCGATTAACGGTTTCATTAGCACACGATGGTTTTACATTTTTGCCATTGTATGGATGGATCTATTGGAGGATGTAAATGGCTTCCTTAGTGTTTGCGTAGCAATTGCATGAAAGGTCGCACGTTTACTTGTTGTAACGACTTGTGTTTGGAGCTATCGAAATTTCAACAATACATAAATCAGTTTTGGACGAACTGAGAGCCTGACTTAATTAAACCAATCCGGGCTTCTTTGCTAACCAAGAACATAAATATTATTTATATATATTCACACATTCATATTAGTTACGAATATATTCGCAGCTTTGTCCATACGAATAGCTGAGTGGGAAAAGGATCGCGACTAAGAGCTCAGAAGAAGAACTCAGGTCGCAGATTCAAATCTTAATTGCAGCAGACTTTTGAATACAGGCGACCTTATAATCTGAGTTATGCGGAAGCCTTTACTATATATATATATATATATATATATATATATATTCCTAATCAATGCAAAAATGCAGACGCTCGCATGTTTGTTCATGAGGTTTGCGAACCTATTCGCTCATGTGTGTCTACCATCTCTGCCAGTACGACGGCTCTCCGAATGATCGATTACCTGTATGTGTCCGCCTATATGCGACTTTTAAATGTCGGTCTATTCGTCTCTGTCCGTAGGATTCTGAACTGATTGACTGACTCATGCTTATGTGTGTATTTCTCGGTAAGATCACGTATATGTTCAGGTCTACCTGCCTCTTGGGCTCTGTCTGCAAAGCTCTATTCAGCCGCATTCTCAATAGGTCCTCTTCTTTTGTAACTATTCATGTCGTAGAATAAAAGACGTATAACTTCGTTTTACGTATCATTTGTAATAACAACGTATTGTTGTCGACATTTATCTAAAAAGGTCGTTTGATCGATACTCGAAAAGGTCGAAATTGGTACTCGAAAACCACATGTGTGTGTAGTGTAAAGTAAGATTATTTATGTATTGTATTTATATTTATATATATATATATGTATAGCATATGTATATCCAGTGTATATTAGTATAGTTATACATATACTGTATGTTACACATACTTGCATATGTGTAACTCTTCAACCTTGCGAAATGCGACAAACGTTAAGGTAATCGAAAGCAAATAGAATTTGATAGCAAAAATTTATTTTATTATTCACTTTGCAAAAACTTTCAGTAGTATAGTGATCGTCAGAATTTTCCATAAACTTGATCATGGAATTAAGAGAAAAAAAGGAAAGAAAAATCCCATTTTTGCCTTATGGACATTGTCCATTCAACAACACCAACAACAACAACAGCATTAGCAGCAGCAGCGACAACAACAGCACCATCAATGGGTTTAATTTGATGATATTAAGAAGAGAATCTCATCGACTCCTCTACCCTTAAGAGTTTAATAAGCGAGAGCACACATGTATAATTTAAAAAGGGGGTAGAGGCACTAGTATGCGCACATACACATACCCTGAACAGAATGTGTACAAGTCCTTACGGTGATCATCTTCAATTCATAGCATATGCAACAACAAAAAAATCGAAAAGAAAAAAAAGTAAGGATATAAAGATGCATGCAGTGAGGAGAGATGCTAAACACGGTATGCGTTGTGCTGTGCTGCGCGTTCCCTGCTTTCTTGGTCGCACATGCATACATGTGTCAACATGTATGTAGATGTGTGTACGTGTTTTTTGCTTTGGCTGCCAAAGTAAATCATTCCCTCCTCTTTGCAAACATGCTCTTGTGTACACATGGACGCTATATAAGAAGTGTTGGATGTCATTTTATTATTTTTTTTCGCATTTTTTTTTTTTTTACGTCTTATCCTCGTTGTTGGTAATTTCTGTACCATCGATAAAACTGTGGGAATCAAAACAGGATTCATCGTTGTTGTTATATATTTTTTGATCATTTATTTTATGTGTTTGCAAATGTTTGACATCCTTTTATCAACCAGACATATATAGACTCGCAAAGGCTGTTATAAATCGTAGCATCATCAGTTATAGTCCAGCTTTGAAAGTTCAGTCACATATACGGTTCATTTCGTCCAAAAATTTTATTCACAATATGTATGCAAGAGAATTGATTTTTCCTTTCTTTTTTTTTTTTTTTTTTTT